>JANAVB010042820.1:8245974-8342504 GCA_029216955.1 Iris pallida | reverse complement strand
ACAGACTTGAAATCTTGAAGTGTTGAGAGCCGTCTTTCAAGGATCACCGGTCTTTTCTTCAGTCTTCAAGGCTTTGATGACTTGTCTTGAATGGATAGACTTTATGTAGTAGAGCTTCTGAAATAATATCAATCTGAAAACAGAGAAAACTAGACTACGAAGATGCTGTTAATGTTATCAAAATAAACTGTGCCAACAGATAATTCTGTAACTAACTTTTTCTCATCGTCGTTTAATCTTCCGACGTACGGATGACCAATAAGTGTCTCCGCCAGAGTATGATTGTGTATCCCATTCCTCACCACAACTATCCACTTTCCATCATTTTTGCACACGAGCACTACCTTGAATGGACAACCACATTTCCTTGTCCCTGCCGCTTTCTTCGAGAATTTTTTGGGGGGAAGTTTCAGCTTTTTACGATGAACCCTAAATGTCTCACTTCTTTCACATCCAAGATCTACAGTTTTACGACTCGGCCGGGATCGTAATGACCTTGAAATGAGAAGGATTGTGTTTGATTGCCTTCCAACTTCTCTGCACCATTCTAATGCTCCATTGTAAGATTCAAAGGCAATATCCATCGAGAATAAATTCCTCAAATTAATGCAAATAGGAGATGGTGTGCCCTACAATAAATTTTTAAAATTTTTTAAAACAAAATCAATGACAAAACCAAAGACAATATCCAATTCAGGACTCTCACATGTTGTTAAACTAGACTGCCACACTTTTTGGCAGTCCTAAGTACTTGATGGACTGCCAGAAAATGTGGCAGTCCATTTAAACATAAGATCAACTTAAGGACTGCCACAACTTCTGGCAGTCCTAGGTACTTGCTGGACTGCCAGAAAATGTGGCACTCCAGTTAAACATGAGATCACCTTCAGGACTGCCACACTTTCTGGTAGTCCTAAGTACTTGCTGAACTGCCATAAAATGTGCCAGTCCAGTTGAATAGAAGATCAACTTCAGGACTGCCACACTTTCTGGCAGTCCTTCAAGTACATAGGACTGCCTGAATGTGTGGCAGTCCTAGTGTCGACTACGCAATATTGTAGGTAGGTCGGGGACCTACCGAGAGTTATTCGGAGGGAATGTTGTGTTCTTCGGAAGGACCGGACTGATCGATTAATAGATTTGATGTCCCAAATTCTTCCATAGTCCTACATTGTGACAAAACATTCAATAATTTGGAAATAACCGATTATTTAACAAAATTTGCCATTTAGTTGTCGAAAACATATCGAATACTACGAATATTCGTTGAGGATTATTCTAGGATTTGGAGACAAGAAGAATTTGTTAGGTGTTGAGTTGGGGACGACAAATGGGGACAAGATGAATCATTCTAGGGTTTGGAGAAAGGGGGAGAGAGAGCTTTGGAGAGGAAGAAGACAAAGTAAAAAAAAAGTGACTTTTATACCTAGAAATGGGATAGTCCTGATCAATTTTTTCAATGGCAAACTTGTAAATCAAACTTAGAAATAGGATAGCCCTGATCAAAAATTGATGTGCCCTTATAAATAACATAACTTTGTGACTAAGAGGGCCGATGTTATATACTAGTTCTACTTTGAGATACAAAATTATTAACATATTTATTTTTTTAACTATTTTTTTTGGGCCCCTCATGATCCGTGAGCCCAGGACGACCGTCCTGGACCAGGGCCGGCCGTGCCCACACACCTACACGTCCTTATGGTAAGGTGACACTAACCCTATCGGTCCCATCTGTTGTTCGTGCTGCTTTCACATAAACTACAAGCACTGGACAAGCTAAATTAATGTTGAGAAAACAAAATACAAAGAAAAAAAAAAAAGTGTGCATAGATGAAATGTCCATCGTCTACATTGTTGGCACAATAATAGATACGTTCTTTTGACCTACCAATAATAGTTTTGTAGTGTTGCAAGACATGGATGACCCAAAAAACCTTGTCTTATTAGTTTTGTAATGGAAACCATGTATCTCTCGTATTGCTAAAGCACTAGCTACGGGTAAGCGTTCAGTTTATTCGGTTGAACCGAATCGAAATAGTCAAAGCCGACTAAAACAAAATTGTAAAAATCCAAACCAAATTAGTCATAACGAAACCAAACTGATATATGGATTCAGTTTATAAGATTTGTTTGGTTGTGCTATTTTTATTGTTTAATGGGCCATGCCCAAAGTTAAGATTATGGTTAAATTATATTAAAAATATTATTTTCATACATATAATTGTTATATTTTAAACTTGGACTCAAAATTAGACTAGTTGTTAAATTACCAATGTTGGGCTTCAAAATACATACATAGAATTATCATTTCAAAATATACACAAAAATATATCCAAAAAAAAAAAAATAATCATAAAATATGAATAGAATTCAGAGTATTTACATAATTTTGTAAGTCTTATTCGATTTTTGGTGTTGGACCGAAATCGAAATACAAAATCGAATCCAATTTTTTTTGCTATTTAGAAATCGAATCCGAACTAAAAAAAATTCAGACCAAGCCAAATCTCTTATTAGGTTTGGTTCGATGTTCAGTCCACCCCAAGGGAATGGACCAAGATTCATACCAGAGGAGGTAGCATCATCCATCATGAAAGGGCAAAGTGATCCTTGCTATATTTTTAATTAGATGCGATATCTATGTCTTAAGGCAATGAATTGCACCATAATTAGACTAATGCCAATGTTGTTCACACCACAATTTTTTTTGGGGTACCATAAATTTTGGTGGACTTTTGCATAGAGTGGACTGTCAAAGTTTGAACAATCTTAGACACGCATTTTAGTCATCATTATTGTCAAAAATTTTGACAGTCCTTTCAATACAAATGATGCCTAAATTTTGCTTGCTTCTCTTTGTCCTAAAAGACTACTAAAATTGTAGTGCTCAGAATAATTTGCGATGGCAGTAACATTTTCTAAGAATAATCACAGGGACATGGATGATTAGTAAGCCATCTTGGAGAATAATAGGACCATTTTCAAAGGTTGGTTGAGCATAAAGTAACAATGGTTACTGATCCATCGAAATTAAGAATTAATTGGTCTCTAATACCTTTTTTTTATTCTTTATATAAGCGCTGGTTAAGGTCCATCACATTTCATTAAAAAGATGATAACAAAAACAGAAAAATATCTATGAAATAATATATATTAGCCCTAGAAAAAAAAAATTGTTGAGAATTTTGAGAGGGTGAAACATTCTGCCACTATGTTTGGCATAATTTTGGCCAACCGTTGGCCAATGATCGGATTCTTCCTCCCCCTCGGTTGCTCTATATACAGTATATGTGGGGGTGGGACATTAGAGAGGAAAGAAGAGAAGAAAGAAGAAAAATAACGAGGAAAAAATAGGAGAAAAGAAGGAAAGAGAAGTATCAAACAAAAGAAGTAAGAACAACAAAAAAAAGGTTAATTTTTTAAGTTAAGTTCATTTATTTTAATTAGATAGTATTTATTATTTTAATTGGATAGTATAACCCTAAACTCTAAACCCTAAACCCTGATTATCTCTAATCCTAGACCTTAACCTTAAAACCCTAAACCTAAACCCTAACCCTAACCGTAAAACCCTAACCCTAAAACACTTGACCCTTATCTAAGTTATTTTGGCGTCGATCATTTTATAGATGACTAGCCAAAACGATGGACGTATTCCAGGTGGGCCTTCACAGACGTCATTATCCAGAAACGCCAGACCCACATATCTAGTTTGGTATTTTATGGACATGCATTTTTTTTTAATTGTGTTAGTTATATGATTATATATTTTTCACATATCTAGTGTCACACTCCGCTCCCAGAATACTGAAAAAAAAAATACAAAAACGGACATGGCCAACTACACCGTATAAGATATGAAAATATCGTACTGCGATCACAGTTGTCTAGAAGACTAATAGGTGGACTCTAACAAGCAATAACGTCAGTCCTAAGGCCGACAAATCCTAGTATCTCAATCCAACAATCACAAGTTACAAGAGTAAATCATACATAAAAGTAAATAGGCATCCCTAAATACATATTATATATGATCATGAAGCTAATGAATACAAAATGCTACGTACACTTGCAGTGTATAAGATACATGATCGCAAATACTAGCCATGGTCTAATATATACAATCAAACTGTTCGAAATTCGAGAACAGTCAAAAGAATAGGGCTAACATGCCCAGGCTAAACGCCACAAAATAAAATAAGAACTACAAGTGGTAAGAAAAAGAAACCCATTCATAGCTAAGATCATGAATCTACGGGTGTGGGCCATCCAGCTGGAGATAAGGAAGATCCTCTAACACCTCGGGTAAATCTGGTCAAACAAAACCAGTGGGACCAGAACACAAAGCAACAAGTATCATAAAGGAGCCCAAGGTGAACGATAAAACCCACAATAATCAACAACAAATAAAGAGACAGAAATAAATAAATGCGGGTCAAGACTTGTGTAGTACCAATGCACGCATCTCGAGAAATCAATGACAACTGAAACGAAATACAAAACATGGATAATTAAAGAGCATGAAAAGATGGCGAGCGGCGAGAGAACATAAGAACTACTCCGGAGGAGAACTACAACTCGTAAACCAAATAAGGACCGGCTTGCAAACCGTTATCTGAGGAGAACTTATCACTCTAACCATGCACCAACAAATAAACTAAATATGAGCATAAAGATAAGGCAAACAACAGATCACGACCAATCATTTCTATCACTACCAAAATAAGTCATATTACCGACGTAATTTGCGACGTTTTTCGAAAACGTCGCAGATAAAAAACAATTTACCGACGTTTTCTTATGACGTCGCAAGACGTAACTACTAGCGACGTTCAGCGTCGTATAGTAACTACGTTTGCGTATTGAAAAACTCACGTCGCGGATATGTCGGTGAACGTCGCTAATATCATTGATATTAGCGACGTTTGGCGACGTTTTTACTATGGCGTCGTTAATATCAATAAAGTTGCGACGGTTACCGACGCGCTTATGTTACGTCGCTAATGTGCAAATATAGGTCAGTTTCGATTTTACTTCCCCCCATTTTCCCCCCTCCCCCAATATTTTCCTTCCCCCCCCCATTATTTTCCGACCCCGAGCACCCTTGTCCCCTCGACCCCCGTCCGACCGCGCCCTCGGCGACCCCCACCGACCGTCGCGAGCACCGACCCCGTCCAGCCTCCTCCTCCACCGCCCAGCCTCCTCCTCCACCGTCTCTCCGACCTCCTCCTCCTCCTCCTCCTCCTTCTCCTTCCCGGCAGCCCCCGCCAAACCCGACCCCCTACCGCCGCCGTTCGCCAGAGCACCTCCTCCTCCTCCTTCCCGGCAGCCCCCGTCGAACCCGACCCCCTACCGCCGCCGTTCGCCAGAGCACCTCCACCGCCGCTCCTCCTCCTACTCCTTCCCGGCAGCCACCTCCACCGCCGCTCCCCCTCGCCGTCGTCGCTCCCCCTTGCCGTGACGGTCAGGTAAACCCTAACCCTAACCGGTTGTATACCTTACAGATTTGGGCTATCTATATATAGATATGTGTTGATTTAAAGGAACAAATGGAAGAGAGGGTTAGATGTTAGTGAGTATATTATACATATTGCTATAAATATGTGTGAATGCAAGTAGATAGTTAGAGCATCTCCAACCCTATTGTGACTTTGGAAAAAAGTTGTTGCCACATAGGAATGACAAAATTTTATTCAAAAGTTCTTCTCCAATGCAATTGTCAAGTCAATTGTGAAGCTTATGTGGCAAAAATTAAACAAGACATTGTGAAGTTGGTTGTCTAGTTCTAGACAATGCACTTGACAATGTCTTGTTCTCCATGTCATCAATTATGAATAAAAAATATTAGGAAAAAGAAAGAATATGAGTAGTTGTCTTGAAAGTTGGGAAAGAAGTAAATATCTTAATACTTTATCTTCCAAGTTGAAAAAAGTAAACATTTTGCATTGGAGAAGATTTTCTTACTTCATTGTCATTTGTCAATATAATCTTGCCACCTAGACAAGACATTGTCTTGTGCCTAATGCCACATATGATTCACAACATATAACAAGACAATAGGGTTGGAGATGCTCTTAGAGTATGGTGGGTAACAGTTGAGTTATAGAGTAGGTAATGGATTAGAGTATAGGTATATGGCTAATGAGATGCTACACTATGTAATGTGTTTGAGAGTCCTTGTAAGGGATATATGTTTAGACTATAGACATTGGGTATATATACCTTGATATGTATATATGATATAGTATTATGGTATCCTAGGATATCCTAGTTATATTGGCCTATAGTTAGTTATGAGTTAGTATATCATAGAATTGACTTAATAGTCTAAGTGACCTTGTTGACTAGTCTAGGTTTGACCAAACCCTAGATTTTGACTTAGTTTGACCAGAAAGTTAACCCATATTCAGTCAAACCCTAGATTTTGACTTAGTATATGGTTACTAGATCCTAGTGTAGAGTAGTATGTAGAGGAGTATGGCTACTAGTGATATATAGATATGTAGGTCCATGTGTATCTGTATCGGACTATCGCTATCGGTATCGAACTATCGCTATCGGTATCGGACTATCGCTATCGGTATCGAACTATCGGTATCGATCGAACTATCGGTATCGGACTATCGCTATCGGTATCGGACTATCGCTATCAGTATCGACCGTATATACTTAGTATCGGGCGTAGCGGATTAGTATCGATCAGTATATAGGTTTGTGTTAAGATCAAGGTTCAAAGTATCGGTATCGGAATAGTAGGCCGAATAGGAGGCCGAGATAGTCGAATGAGAAGAAGGGAAGAAGGGAGGAGCAGATGGGTCCAGAGCCATGGTGGAGGAGGAGAAGTAACATGAGAGCAGTTTCTGCCGTAACATCTCCTGTGGCTCTGCTGGCAACTGAAGTCCAGATGCTACAAAGGACGATCCTTCGCTGAAATCGACTACAACACCCATCAGTTCAAGTTCATTCCTATATGAGTAGATTCCAATGCCATAGAAGCCATCAGTTTGTTGACCTTCCTCTATGGCATTGGAATATACTCATCTAGGAATGAACTTGAACTGATGGGTGTTGTAGTCGATTTCAGCGAAGGATCGTCCTTTGTAGCATCTGGACTTCAGTTGCCAGCAGAGCCAGGAGATGTTACGGCGGAAACTGCTCTCATGTTACTTCTCCTCCTCCACCATGGCTCTGGACCCATCTGCTCCTCCCTTCTTCCCTTCTTCTCATTCGACTATCTCGGCCTCCTATTCGGCCTACTATTCCGATATGCGTTTGATACGGTCTACCTAACCTATATACTGATACTAATCTGATACTCTCTGATATTAAGTACATCCGGCTTACTAGCTAGCGGATCCACCAGTTACATGATTATATACTAATTATGTTTAGTTTGTCTTACGATACAGATTTTCACATCCAATGTAATCCAGTTGACCAATGTAACCCAAGATGTTGTCTTATTGACCTAGTTTAGTCTTGTTTTACTAGATTGTTGATCGAAAAGATAAATGCAATGCATGAATGAATGGATGAAAAGATAAATGCATGTATAATAGTAGGTAATGATATGCAAAACTGAAAAGATAAATGCAATGCATGAATGAATGGATGAAAAGATAAATGCAATCCATCGGAAAAGCTTTGACACTTGCATATCATTCACTACCTTGATGTATCTATCTTACAAAATTATGGAGCTGAATTACTATCTGCGGAATCGTACTTGGATGTACAACCGTCATCCTGATGACATGTGCGGTGTGCGGGATGAATTCATAGAGGGTGTACACCAGTTCCTGCAGTTTGCCAAGGCGTT
The DNA here is from genome assembly GCA_029216955.1 of Iris pallida. NCBI lineage: Eukaryota > Viridiplantae > Streptophyta > Magnoliopsida > Asparagales > Iridaceae > Iris > Iris pallida. Next base: position 8,334,682 of record JANAVB010042820.1, on the reverse strand, counting down.
CCCTCAGTACATGGACGGTACCAAAATTAAGTGTCCGTGTGTGAGATGTCGCAACTTAAAATATCATCCAGAAGTGGATGTCACGTATCATTTGTACTCGAAGGGTTTCACGCCGAATTACTATCAGTGGAGCGAGCACGGAGAACTTGTGTCTTTAGCATCGGAGTACGAGCCTTATGTGGATGTCCACAACAACGCTCCTTACGACGATGGGTTGGTGAACATAGTTTTCGACGCGGTCGGGCCTAGTTTCGATCCGGATGATCATGATGCACCTGAGGAGGCACCGAACCCCGATGCTGTATAGTTCATGGAGTTGCTGGAGAATGCAAGGACTCCATTATATCCTGGTTGTGAGGATCATTCACCGTTGGAGGTGGTTACAAGATTGTTGAGCATCAAGTCCGATTTTAATATGTCGCAAGATTGCTACAACCGTATTATGGAGTTACTATAGAAATATTGCCTGAGGGTGCGAAGTTGCCTAAAGACTTCTACCGGTCTAAGAGGATGGTTAGATCGCTCTGGATGGGATATGAAAAAATCGATGCCTGTCGCAACGGGTGCATGTTGTACTACAAAGACGACAAGGATGAAGACGCCTGCAGATTTTGTGGTGTCGATCGCTACAAGGCCTGTGGTAGAGGAAAGTCTGTCGGTGCCAGGAAGCCTACCTCTTCGATGCACTACTTGCCGTTGACGCCGCGTTTGCAGCGGTTGTTTATGGTGAAGGAAACTGCAGAAAACATGAGTTGGCATAAGCGGAAACATACCGAAGGAGTGTTGGATCACCCATCTGATGGAGAAGCATGGAAGCACTTTGATCGAGAGTATCCAGATTTTGCTTCTGATCCGCGTAATGTTAGATTGGGTCTCTGCTCTGACGGTTTTACCCCATTTGGACTTTCGGGATCCCAGTATTCGTGTTGGCCTGTGATCGTCACCCCGTACAATCTACCGCCTTGGATGTGCATGAAGACTCCATATATGTTCCTCACCGTTATTATCCCAGGTCCGAACAATCCGAAAAGGAACATCGATGTTTATTTACAGCCATTGATTGATGAGTTGAATCAGCTGTGGGAAGTAGGTTCCAACACGTACGATGTATCTAGAAAACAAAATTTCCAGATGCGGGCAGCACTTATGTGGACCATCAACGACTTTTCGGCCTATGGAATGTTATCTGGATGGAGCACGCATGGTCGTCTTTCATGTCCGTGTTGCATGGACGACACTAAGGCTTTTCGTTTGAAACACGGAGGCAAACCGTGCTTCTTCGATTGTCATCGACAATTCCTGCCGAAGGATCATCCGTACCGGAGGAACATGAATGCTTTTCGTGCTGGCGTTGTGGAGAAGGGTGATCCACCGACAAGGTGGTGCAGAGCCACGATATGGGAGGAGGTTAGAGATTTACCAAGTGCTATTGAGCAGCCTGCTACGGGCTACAAGTGTGACGGATTTGGTCGCACTCATAACTGGACGAAGAGGAGTATATTCTGGGATCTGCCATACTGGAGCACCAATCTGATTAGACATAACCTTGATGTCATGCATATCGAGAAGAATGTGTTTGACAACATAATTAATACTGTAATGGACGTAAAGGGGAAGACGAAAGACAATCCTAAGGCTAGATTGGACTTGAAAGAAATATGTAGATATTCTGCATTGCATTTGATAGAGGACGGGAATGGGAAGTTGAAGCAGCCTAAGGCAATTTTCTCACTGGAGAAGGAGGATAAAGTGAGGCTTTGTAGGTGGATTCAAGGTCTAAAATTTCCAGATGGGTATGTTTCAAACTTGAGAAGATGCGTCGACCTCAAGGAGAACAAACTGACAGGTATGAAGAGCCATGATTGTCACGTATTCATGGAGCGGTTAATTCCGATTGTATTTCGGGAATTCTTACCGCAGGCAGTTTGGGATCCATTGACGGAGCTTAGCATATTCTTCAGGGACCTTTGTTCTAAGAAATTGCTCGTTGATCGTCTAGAAAAGCAAGAGAAGGACATTGCGGTAACACTGTGCAAGCTAGAGAGGGTGTTTCCTCCTGGATTCTTCGACTCTATGGAGCATTTGCCAATTCATCTTTCCTATGAGGCACGTGTTGGTGGACCCGTCGAATATCGATGGATGTACCCGTTCGAGCGACATTTGAATCACCTAAAAAGAAAGGTAAAAAATAAGGCTCGGGTCGAGGGTTCTATTTGTGAAGCCTATATTCTCGAGGAGATTACAAATTTCTGCTCCTCCTATTTCAAACCTCATGTTGCTACGAATAGAACGAGGGCTCCGAGAAACGACGACGGATATCAAGAATTTAATGATGGAATACTGAAAGTATTCAATGCGTCCGGAAAGCCTTCGGGGAAAATGAAGAAGAGATATTTGAATGACGAAGAGCTAAGGGCTGCTCAGTTGTATGTATTACTCAATTGCGACGAGGATGAAGTGGAGAAGCTAGAGGGGTAAGTAAGGAATGATGAGTTTACGTCATCTCAATGTAATAGTATAAGCTAATATTATTGTACTAATCGTTCTAATGCTTCATTGTTTTCCAGCACATATAATGATGAGTTGAGGCTGGTTAGACCCTACCTAACAGACGAAGCATTAGAACAAGAAATGAGACGTCATTTTTCTTCTTGGTTGAGCGAATATGTAAGCAGCTCGGTAATATTTACTGGCCTCTTCTAATGCAACTGCGCAATAAATAACTTATTATCTCTTCTTTGATATTCAGGTCGATCGTCTAATTTCACCCGAGATTGAATTAATTAGAACTCTTGCCAAGGGACCAATTACTTTTGTTAAAACATGGCCAAGTTATTGTGTCAATGGCTTTCGGTTCAAGTCGACAAATGCTCCGATCAGAGACAGCTTCCTGGATCTTGATTCCACGAAGAACAGTTGTTTGTGTATCAAGTCTTCGAACTACAAAGACGTCGATCCAGGAAATGATTTCTTTGGCATCTTGCGAGAGATTGTGGAGTTGTCATATAATTATGGCAGAGAACCTGCAAAGATCGTGTTGTTCAAGTGTGAATGGTTCGATCCGATTGAAAATCAAGGCTGGAAAATTGACAAGCATGGTCTTGTGGATATAAACTACAAGCGTAGATATCAAGGCTACGAACCGTTTGTCCTAGCAACTCAGGCTCAGCTCGTGTACTTCACAGCTTATCCGAGACGGGGAGCAACGAAGTCTGACTGGTGGGCAGTATGCAAGACTAAAGCTAGAGATACTTTTGATGTTGATGAACAAGCTTACCAGGAGGACGAGCTACCTCCTGTAACCAATATTGTCGATGTGGACTCCACGGAAGTTACGCATTACACGACACATAATGTAGAAGATGTAGAATTATCCGAAGAGGAAGACGAAGCCGACGAAGGTGAAGACGAAAGTGAAGATGAGGAGGAAGAGGAAGATGAGGTCGAGGAAGACGAACAAGATGATTATTCTGAAGATGATTGAGAGAGATGTACTTATCTGGACTTAGATGATTCTTGTAGAATGTATCATCATATGTTGTCTTGGTTATTATCTTGTCTTTGTTGTACTTTCATATTTCTAGTCTCTATTATTAATTTGTTGTATTATCCAATGTTGTTATCAGGTATGGCAGGTCGTCGCGGAGGGTACCGACCAGGAGGACGGCGAGGTCCTCCTATAGGTACTGGTAGAGGTCCTCCTTCGGTACCTCCTACTGGTACCGGCTCTGGATCCTCGTCGCCGATTACTCCGTCGTATCGGCCAATAGCTGGGCCTCCTGGGACGATGCCACGTGGATTGTCTCCTAGGACGAGTAGTTCCAGGCCTAATGAGAGTGCTCACCCGTCTAGCGTTTCTACTGCTAATACGACGATGGAGACGACCGATGAGCCGATGGAGGAGGATACGCCGACGGCCGACCAGCATCATGAAGATGATGCGTGCGCACCTCCGGAGGAGGGGAGGACGGAGATCTGGGCCGACGGTACAAAGTAGGTATTTTGGTTTATGATTTTTTTTTTCTGTTTTTATCATAAATTAACTTTTTTCATGAATATAATATGTCTGTATAGATATCGTCCTCCAGGGGTACAGAGACGCCTAGGCGATATGCTGAGGCATAATTATGGTGGTCCCTGGATTAACTACTCTGATGCTCCAGACGAAAGGAAGAACTACTGGTTTACGCACTTCAAGGTTAAAATAGATTTGTTTTTAACATGAATCATTTAATTTATGCATATTATATGTAACTGATAAATATTTGGTTTCGTACTATTCTAGGATATGTTTTACTATCCACCGCACCGGGCCGAGCTGATCAAGGGGATGTTTCCTTCTGTCGCTGCTAAGCTGATCCGCGACTCTATTAATGATCAGAAGGAACGTGATCGTGCCGGAAAGCCGATCAAAGGTTGGATCACCCCTGATCAGTGGAATGCGATGAAGGCTCGAGTCAACGAGCCAAGGTACAAGGAGAAGTCGGAGAAGGCTAAGGCGGCTAGGCAACATGCCTCAAAGTGGTGCGGTGGGTCGATTCCGATGACGGAACATTTCCGTCGTCTGGTATGTCTTTCTCTTTTAGAAATATTATTTTAATGCAAATTCGATAAATTATTACTAAGATAATATATTTAATTACAGGTAAGGAAGGTCGGTAACGCCGACATGGTGACCGTCTTCCTGGCCACCCATTGGAAAGGCGGAGTCCTTATTGACGAGAGGGCCGAGCAGACCTATGTAAGTATTACAATACGTTATCTTAATTTAATACTTCGTGTCAATTTTAATATAACTTAGTAAATATGATGCAAATAAATATTCATGAAGTTAGTAAAAATAAGTACATTAATTAGAAATTAGAAATCATAGAGTACTATCCATACTTTCTAGGCCGAGTATCAGAGGCTGTGGGAACGGGCGACTGCTAGTGCACCTGATGCAGGAGTGGCCGGTACTTCCTCGCAGCCCACTCAAGCTCCGTCGGCGGACGAGCTGTGGATGACCGCCGCTGGTGGCCTCCATAGGGGTACGTACTACGGTACGGGATCCTATAGAGCCCTAGTTGCGACCCAGTCCTCTAGGACATCTCCTGCTAGTGTGCATGATCCACAGCCGTCCCAGGAGTCTGCCCGAGTCCACCAGATGATGGAGTCTCTCCGTGACGACCTGCTACGACGGATCGAGCAGCAGTCTCAGCACCCTACGGACGATCCTGCGCTGATAGCACGATTGGATGCGCTCGACCGCGGCATTATGGGGCTCGTAGAGACGACTGAGAGGACAGAGCGCACCGTTGGAGGGTTAGAGCGCACGGTGACGGAGTTGCAGACAGGACAGGTGACCATGGCAGAGACGGTGAGATTGGTGCAGGATTCGATGGTCCAGAGCAGTGGTAGAATGTTATCTATCATGGATTCATACAACCAGCGACTTACAGCGTTGGAGCATGCTGGTACTCTGGGTGCGCCTTCATCGTCGTCGACTCCGCCGCCTCCACCGCCTTCTTCTTCGACACCGACTCCACCGACGTCACAGCCTGGCGCTCCATCTGTATCGATTTCACTTGCGGAGTATGAGGAGTTGTTATCCCTTCGTCGCGGCGGTGCCCCTCCTGCACCAGATCACTAGTAGTCCTAGTTAGGACTTTTGTTTGTGTTTGTATCATCATATGTTTGTGACTTATGATTGGATGTTTGGATTTGGATGTTAATTGTGTTTGTATCGATTTGACTTGTGACTTGTTTGGATTGGATGTTTGGATTGGATGTTAATTCCTTCGTCGATAAATGTTAATTGTGTTTGGATTGGATGTTAATTAACTTAGATTAAAGCTATATGTGTAGCATCTTGAATTGTGAGTGGGGGTTTGAATGCGCTGTGATTTGGAATTGTGAGTGGGGATTTGAATGTGTACCTATATGTGTAGCATCTTGAATTGTGAGTGGTAATATAGAATCTGTGTTTTATTTTTTTTATTTTTTTTACAATTTTAGCGACGTTTAGCGACGCTTACTGACGTTTATCGACGTCATTTTCCGACGTTTACCGACGACAAGCTGCAAAAAATACATTTTTCCGACGTTTTTCCGACATTTACCGACGACTAACTGCAAAAAAAGTACAGGTCTCCGACGCTTTTCCGACGTTTACCGACGACTAGCTGCAAAAAAATGTACAGGTCTCCGACGTTTTTCCGACGTTTAAACGTCGGTGAGTGTCGGTATTATCCAGGACCTTTACCGACGTCTAGCGACTACATTCACGTCGCTATATTACCGACGAAATGACGGTAGACGTCGGGAATTATTCCAGGACTTCACCGACGTGTAGCGACTACATATACGTCGCTAATATACCGACGACACGACGGTAGACGTCGAGAACTCACCGACGTACAGTTACGTCGCTGGATGTCGGTAATTGCGACGTTCAGCGACGTTTTTGTAATCAGCGACTAAGGAAACGGCGACAAAACTTAAACGTCGGTAATTGCGTCGGTGCTTCATATTAGCGACGGATTTTATTGTTTTAGCGACGTTTTTGGGCGTCGCTAAAACCACTTATTTTGGTAGTGTATGGCTTGATACTATTAACTAATTACAGTTATCACAAAGCTTAATTACTAAGAATGTAAGTCGTGGAACTTCGTTATCACCTGTATCGCAGGTACACGGATCGCCAAGGGGTCGAGTAAGAGCTTGTAATAAAAGCATAGCATAAACATTTAACTGAAGAAGCATAACGTATGAACTAAACATAAAGTGCTGCAACACACAAACTTAGTAGGTCATGGAACCCATGCCAATCAGGGTTGTCCATGACTCATGGGCCCCTTAACGATCAGAGTTGTTGGTAGTGCGACTATCCTTCCCTCCCAATGTACTAAGTGAGATTAACTAAACATAAAGTGCTGCAACACACAAACTTGGTAGGTCATGGAGCCCATGCCAATCGGGGTTGTCCATGACTCATGGGCCCCTTAGCGATCAGAGTTGTAGACACACGAGAATCGCTCTAGAATGACGAGCAATGAGTAAGAGCTATTCACGAGTTATTACTGAAGAACTTATCGTGTCTTACAACACGTGATACGTTAGACAATATTCACACTTGATTGTCAAATGCTAAGATGCAATAAGTTAAACACACAACAAACATTCCACGATGTTGTAAAGATCTTAAACCCGTATCAAGTATATGGGAATACAACTTCCCAAAACTATATAAATCACAATATTATGATAAGGAAACAAAATGGTTGAAGAAAATAGTAAGAACGGGCAAAAATGAACTAAAACGGACAAAAACGACCAAAACAGGCAAAAACAACCAAATTCGAGACATCTTGTACAATATTATGGAATATCGATGGAAGATCTGCCAATTTCCAGCAAGTCTGAGTGTAATTTTTAGAATGGGTCGAAATTTCATCCCATTCCGAATTGACATAGCAGCTGCGATATTAAAAAAAAATTAAAACGTGTTTCAGCCATAAAATCTTCGTTTAAAATCAAAATTCGACATTTCAATGGTCAAAGTCATATGAAATCAAATTTCCTAGAAAATGAGAGCATTAGATTCACAAACCATAAGATTTGAAAGCTAAATTCTTCAAAATACTCCATAAAATGGATTTTCGAGAGCAAAACTCAAAACCAATGACCAAAACAAAATGGCATATACAAAATATGTAAACAATTTTAAAGGAGAACATATTTTAGACTATATTTAGGCATGAACACTAAATAAAATAAAAACACAAGAAAATATGGTCATCACTTTAAGTAAAGTGTACTTGCCTAGCTCAACCTCCAAGCCTAATCTTCTACTCCACCACCAAGAGGGGTTCCAAAACCATACTTTAGGCCTCGAGGACAATCTCCAAGAACCTCTTGCTTAAGGAATATAGAGGAAGAGAAAGAGAAGTGAAGAGTGAATGAGAAGAGGAAAGAGGAACTGTCACGACCTGCACCCGGAGTAGGGCATGAGTGCGTGACAGCGTCCCAGCCTACGCCGCAGAAACGGCGTAGAACGCTGTCTAGGTCTACTATCTAACAACAATTATGATATCAAAACCTGTCGAAATGGACAACTCCGAACGGAGGACAAGCAATGACAAAATAATATACTCAATCACAATATTCTAAAAAAGATAGAAGATAGGGAAAAGTAAAGACAACAAGATATGAAAATATCAACCAGCAAATCTAACACATAATAATACAAGTCCAGAGCCTCAGAGTCAACAATCTCAAATACAAATTCTAAACTAATAACATGCCAAAGTGTTATCTGGAGACAAAGTCCAGTACCAAACTAATCTATCTGAGCTACCATTAACGCCTCATCGGCTGGAACTAACCCCTACTGGACTAAGGTCTCTCTGTCTACGCCTACTACGTCATGAGGACCATAGTAGATAGGACACTCGTCCTCACCATCATCTGTAAAAATTTATCAACATATCCAGTCAGGATAGAACGAGTACAAATCTCCAATAATAGTTCTAGTTAGACGATAAAGAATATATAGCAGTAAATAGAAAGAATATACAAGGTAAAGTGATACGTACATGAATCATGGTAAGGCATATCAAGACTGTAAATAAATGTAAGAGCAAGAGAACAGTGTATATCATGTACAGGAAATGAAGAAGCTACTATCTATGTGATTTAGCACTAGTTTCAACATGTGATTGGCTTAGAAACATGATACAAGAGTTGGCCTGGTTAATCATACGTGCGGTGTATGATTAACACTGTTCAAGGTTCAAGACTCGATACAAGGAGGCACTACCAAAATTCAACATTTTAGAGACAGCCTTATCCATCACCAATCCGTCGGTAAATTAGATTACCGACGGTTTGCCGACGGATTTTGGTCAAATACATCCGTCGGGATTTGAATCGTCGCTAAAAATAATTCGTCGCCAAGTTGTCACCAAGCGACGACTAAGCGACGGATTTTCGGCAGCCATATTCGTACAATTAGCGACGATTGGCCGACGGGTTTTCGTCAAATCAAGTATCATAAAGTTAGTAATACATCGTCTTACCGACGGGGTTAATCCGTCGGCAACTTGTCGGTGAACGCGTATCAGAGAGTTTCTGATATGCAATCTTCGTTGCTATTCCGTCGTGCGTAGTCGCAAACCAGCGACGATTTGGCGACGACTTATCCGTCGCTAAGGCTCTGGAAATCTTTCATATTTCCAGAACCTAATCGACGGATTATCTGTCGCTTGGTTGTCGCCGTCCGTCGCTAAATTAAAATTCTCCAGTTAGCGACGGATAATCCGTCGCTTGGTTGTCGCGAGCCATCGTTTTTTAGTCTCTAGTCCGTCACTAACTGGAAAATTTTTGAAAAAAATTCCATTAAACAGAGCATTCTCTGTTCACACAACATCCGAAACATTGGAACATCACAATATGCATCACACATCACACACCAAAAAAACAAATATCCATCACAAATACATCACGCAAACCAACATACAACACACACCAATATAAAAATCATATCATATAATATATATATATATATATATATATATATATATATATATATATATATATATATATATATATATATATATATATATATATATATATCTACCAAGTCTAGATAATAGCATCTAAAAACATCAAAGTCTAGATAAAACCATGTTTAGAAAATAAGAAACATGAAGAGTTGTAAAACCATACAAGTCGGTTGTCAGAATTAATAAGTCTACTGGAAACAAATCCAGTAAAAAATTATATCATATATATATATATATATATATATATATATATATATATATATATATATATATATATATTGTCGTCTATGCTGGGGCAGATAGAACTCCCTCAGCCAGCGCACATATAGAATCCATGCCAGCAAGATCAATATCCAGAGGAGATGGATGACTGGAACTCCCGGTGCAACTGCCCTCTGGTGCCACCTCATCCTCCATCGCTATCTCGGCTTTAAGAATCACTTCCTCCTTAATAGTAGGAGGTAATTCTTACTTGATCTCCTCACCAGTAGGAGGTCCCACTATCTCCTCAGCAGCAGGAGGTACCACTACCTCCTCAGCAGCCATCCGTGCCTCTCTCAAGCGAGATCCTCGGGTCTTTGGTGCCATATGGTAAGACCATTAAATATCAATGAGAGCACGTATATACAAAATTCAACTCAGCTTCGTTTGACGATTTAATTTTGCACAGTCTCGAGTATTGAATTATCCATAAAAACACACTTTAGAAACAGTTCAAATTCGAGAACACAAGAAGAATATTAATCTAGACCATAAACACGAAATTTGTACCTATCACGTACAAACCTACTTCCAATCACTCTCGTAACTGGCCAATCACTCTTGTAAATGTAGAATACCATTGCAAGAGAGTCACGAGAGAGTAAACAATCTCCTAAATATTGATGTTTACGAGAGTCGTTGGCCAGTTAAATCTCCTGCAACTGTCCAATCACTCTCGTAAACATCAATAAGATTTTTGGGACCCATATGCTCCTTCCTACTTCCCTTCTTCTCGCTCCTCACTCTAAGCCAACCAAAGCCTAGCCCAAACCAACATATACTATGCATGCGCTCCAGTCCTTCCTCAGCTTCAGCTTGAGTTTTGGTACTACGTCTTTCCTAACTATGCTACTTACCAGTACCACAACTCGTTCCCACCCAAGCAGCTCTCTACGGACGATGTCGAAACTTATTCTCCAAGCACTTTTGTGCTACTTCCCCCACTTTGTACCTGTCAGTTTGTTCTCCTCGGGTATTTAGGTCGATCGTCCGGACGCAATACTAGAGAATGAGGAGGTGAATCCTCTACGATCGATACTAAGTACATACGGTCGAGGAAGTGGATCCGCTACCGATACCGATACCGATTCTGATACAGATATCGATACCGATACCGATTCTGATACCTATACCGATACCGATTCTGATACAGATACCGATATCGATACCGATACCGATACAGATACAGATATCGATAGTCTGATACCGATACCGATAGTCCGATACCGATACCGATTCTGATACTCATAGGAATAGCCCGATACCGATACTCAGAAATAATCTGATACCGATATCGATACTCATAGAAATAGTCCGCTACCGATACACATAAACCTATCTATCACTAGTAGCCATACTCCTCTACACTAGGATACACTAGTAACCATACTCCTCTACATACTAGCTAGTAGTCATACTCCTCTACACTAGGATACACTAGTAGCCACCAACGATCGAAATCTTTTTACTAAGTTATATATATATATATATATATATATATATATATATATATATATATATATATATATATATATATATACACTAAGAGATTCGGTTCGGTTTTAAAAAAAATCCGTTTCGGTGAGTTTTTGTGTGTGTGTGTGTGTGTGTGCGCGCGCGCGCTACTACCGCCGACCCCCAACTCCCCACTCCCACCACTGCCGATCCCCACCCCCACCACCGCCGACCCCAACTCCCACCCCCAACCCCCACCCCACCCCCACCACCGCTGATCGCCATCCCCCCCACCACTGCCCCCCCACCCTCGGCCCCCCTTCGCCCACCCCCCGGCCCCCCTCCTAAATTCCAATAAATATATTTTTGTTATATTTTATTTTGAGAATTCAGTATTACTCTTTGAGAAATATTTAGTTCAAGATTTCTTTTGGGAGTAATGGGCCAGCAGTCCATTAACAAACCCACCCCAACCTCATTCAATTCCCTATTTCAAACCCATTCCCATTTGAATTGGAGAACAGTTGCTTCTCGATGGGTTCTCTGTAACATCCTCAACTCATTCTTTCTAACCAACCATGTGGTCAGTAACAAACTTTCAAAAAAATTCTAATTAATCTTTCCTTTCCCTAAAAAAAAACCCCTTTCTTCATTCTCAAGTGCCAAGGACTTCACAGCCTATATAAGAATTGGAGTTTCTTTTTTATTCTTGATTGACAAAAGAAAGGATCATGGAGAGCCATTGAAGAACTGTGTCATCTCAAATTTTTTTACAAGATCGGCCATGGCGGATACGACACCGACACCGCGAGGAATTTTGGCGAGTGGTTCATAGTACAGAGATTCATCCTCTTCATCCCACCAGTCTTTATCTTCTTTGGAAACTCTGGTAAGTTTGGTAGATCTTCTCATTTTGGTTTCAAATCTACAATTTGAATCGATCGGTCTTTTGATCGGTTCTTCCTTCCTTCTGCGATCAGATCTGAAAGAACGGAGCGACGAACGATTCGATCGACTAATTGTCTCCATCAATTACATTACAATCGAGGTAAGCTCATTCATGTTCCTTGGATCTTCATCCTTCTTGGTCTATTCTTCATTTATTGGTTTTCAATCGAGATTTGATTGATTATTGAATAATTTTTTGATTCGATACTTCTCAGACAATTTGAGAAGTTGTTGGGATCAATGGACTGACCTCAACTCATGAATTGATCCAGACATGGTCAAATATTGTGAGTAATGGCTATTCTAAGTTTGTGCCTATATTTTTCCATCGCATCCTCGATGACTGAATTAATGATCTGTTCTTAATTCTTTTCGAAGTCAGAAATCGAATCAGGATAAATTCGAGGTTTAGCAAACTGTTTTGTTGATGAACTATGGAATCTGATCGAACCTAGGTAAGTTTTTGGATTGTTCTTTTAGATTTTGGCCTGAGGTTTCTCTTGAATTGTACTGTGCTTGCATAATCAGATCCCAGAAATTGTGAATCAAGTTGCCTGTCCAAATTGATCTTGAGAACAAAGCAAGCAGGACGAGATCAGGTCGGACACGGAGAGCTGGTGTCCTAAATTGAAAGTTGAGTCGTTTGTTCACAGATGAACCTATTTCATCAGGTAACTTCTCTTTGCTTTTGTTTTTTTATATAGAGTGCTATGAACAGAGGGTATCAGAGAGTATCGTAACTCATGATGGGTTTAATTCTGATGTTAGCTAGGCTCGAAAGGATTTTAGGAAGTTGATTCATGTCTATAATATTAATTGATAAGTTTAATGTCCCGTCCAATTGATTCAATGTTGTATACTGAAATTGATCGTGTTGCGTATTAGAGAATCTCTAAAACTTTTATAAGAAAGTGAACTCAGTAGGTTGTGATGGGATAAGTTGAGTTTTAGCAGTTAAGTATCAGATGGCTGTAGTGTGTGGCATTTTTGTATGTTAGCTCAATCTAATTTCATTGAGAGGGGAGGAGTATTTTAAGTTGATGTTAACTAACTGAAGGTTACTGCCTTACTGATCTGAAGTATCATCACTAGTTCAAGTTTTCGAGTCAATGATGGGATATCAAATTCTCAATTTAAACTGAGATTCCAGTTTCTTATTAAGGTCTTGTTTCAAACTGGAATCTCAATTAGATATTGGAAATCTGATTTATCTTTAAACCCCAGGCTGATTCAACTCGAGATTGGGTCCTCTTAGGTTGAGCTTGTATCAGTCAGTCTAGATTACCTTGTAAAATACTGATTTAGTATTGCTCGGGAATTCTTAAACGTCGCTAATGTGCAAAATTTAGCGACGTTATGCGAACGTCGCTAAATTTACGTCGCTAATGGAGCAGATTTTAGTAGTGTCTCATTTCAATACTGAGAAGTATTGAAATGGAAAGGGTTACTTCTTTCCCGAATGAGATAACCTGTAGGAGATGAAGTTTGTTTAGATGGGTACCTGAATCATGAGTTCATACTTTATCAACTGAGGGTTGGGATGGATGGTAAGGACTGATCTTGTATGATCTGTGACTGAAGAATAAGTTTTAAGTGGAGTCTTACTGAACAAGTGGAGGAGTATAACTCAGATTTTCTCATGAGTTATGCTAATATGTATCAGTGGGGAGCCTAGTTGGTCCCATGGAGTTTGCCTTTAAATTCTTTATTGTTGCATTTTCTGCTACCTCTGAATGATGATTTGATTTCGGTTTGGTAGATAAATCACTAGGATTATAGGTATGGGTGATTACTGCTAACAGGAGGATCCTAATGGTAGTTGCCTTGTCCAAATTCAAATAAGTTTATTGATTGATTGAGGAGGTTTCAGTTGGGACTATGATGGTGGACAAGATGCAGTGACATTGAGAGTGTGGACTTAAATTGTTTCCTTTTTGTACTCCCAGATTATTGTGGATAATGCATAGGTATACTCTTAGCTTTTTGGGTCCAGTTAGTAATTGGACAGACCTAGGCATATGTTAGCACCCATTATAACATTGAAGAATTATTAGATATATAGAAATGCTATTTCATTTGGTCAACTTGTAAATTTTTGTGTTATTAAATTATGTATGTTCTATTATTTTGAAGTAAGATTTCTATTTTTTTTCCAATTTACTAGTTAGGTTAGGCTATAGGTAATATATGGAACTTAACTTAACCAACTTGTACTTAATTAATCAGGAGGATATCCAGCTCTACTTTCTACCCTTGATTACCCGGAGCAAGGCAAGTACTTTCTATGGTTTTGTGCATTTACATATCTTGTACTTCTCTTGATGACACGATGTGACACGATATCTTATACTCTTGTACTTCCTATTCTTGTACTTACATGTGTCGGGGAGGGGAAATACACTAGCTATGTGACCAAACCCCGGTTCTAATATTCATATAGATAGCTTAGGCCTCGCACTGTGTATGCGGATCCTAAGCCGTACCGATATTCATGTACTCCTGTACATATTCCTATACTCACCCCAGTCGATCACATAGGCTAGTAGCATTTCAAATATTGTGCACATGTCATGTCTTGTACTTCAGGTTCATGGTTTACATTCCTGTACTTTATTTCATGAACTTACATTCCTGTACCTTCATGTTCTTTTCATGTATTTCATATTTCATGTTCTCTTGTACGCATTTCCATATCATGATGTTCTTGTTCATTACCTAGAACGGTATTTTGCTCCGCTCCTGACTAGGATATGTTGCAGGTGAGATGGAGGCTATGTGTGACACATACTATGGCCGTGAGCCTATAGACGCAGTAGATCCAGTTGGAGTTGTACTGGACTTAGAGGCCGAGGAGGCCTAGTACCTTACCTTTGGCAGTTTATATTTTTCATTGTACTTGAGATTGTCAGACTTTACTTTCCTTTTAGCTGGATGTTGTAATAACTCTTAGACATGTACTTGGATTTCTGGGATCATTTTATAGATGCTGTGATTGTTTTACTCATTTCATATTCTGACTTGTTAGTTTTCCCTAGCTTGGTATAGCTTACTTCGTCATGTCTAACGACGAAGGCTGGGCGTGTCCGACTCGTGTCCGATTATTCGGGAGCGGGTCGTGACACCTCCGCTGCCCTACATCCCCCCCGACCCTCTCCCTCCACCGTCGACCCCCAAAACCCCCACCCTGAAATCCCCTCCGCTGCCCAACCCCCCGCTGCCCTACCCCCCCTGCGACCCCCACCACCGTCGACCTCCACCACTCCCACCCCGAAACCCCCTCAGCTTCCCTACCCCCAGCGACCCCCACCCTACCACCGCGACCCCTACCCCCACCCCCGTCGACCCCCACCCCCACCGGCCCCCGCCGCCCCGACCACCGAGAGAGAGAGAGAGAGCGCCCTACGCGCGCCGGAGAGAGAGAGAGAGAAAGAGAGAGAGACGTGAGAAAATTTGGGGGGGGGAATGAAAAGTTCTCTCCTCCGTCGGTTAAATTTAAGTTAGGGCTGGACATATAGCGATGGACTAGCGACAGATAGATGGCCGACGCTAGTCCGTCGCTATATCCCCTTAGATGGCCGACGGAATATCCGTCGCTATGTGGTCGATAAATTTTGTGCTAATTTTTTTCAACATTTCTTGCCAACTTTTGACAACTAAGTGACGACATAGCGACGGCTTCATGATCCGCCGCTATTTCTCGGACGACTTAACGACGGATTGGCGACCTTTGCTCGCCCTTAAAATAAAAAATTGTCATCTTTTCGATGGCAATCAGTCTGTACTTAGTCGGTAGTCCGTCGCTATTAGCGACGGACGTTATCCGTCGCTAATGGTCCGTCGCCAAATGGCTGTATTTTATTGATCACATAACTACGCTAATACCCCCGCTCCCGACTAGTATAGTGGATCCAACAATGACACGTTATGATATGTATTCTCTGAGAAGGTCGCGAGCCTTCACAAGAATCGTGTCTATACAATGCACAAGGAACAAGGACAAGGTTTGCACAAGATATACCAAGGAATACAAGGAATAACATCTCATGACGGGATCCAGACAAATACCAATCCGTGTGAACAATGTATCTAGAGAACGAGAATATCTACACTAAATACAAGAAACATATAGAATATCATAAAACAGAAATATTTTCAGAGATTGTACTCGCCTGAGATCTGGTAGAAAAATGTCAACAATGTATCGAGGCTCAAAGTGAAGTCACAGACCTAAAGATGACATATACATGAGTTAAATAGGGTTTAACGGTGTTAGGCATAATTTTTCTAGTGCAGGCTATGCAAATCTAGGTCAAACTCAGTCAACTAAGTCAAACTAGGTCACACTAAGTCAAACAAGGTCAAACAAGGTCATGCTAGGTCTAACAAAGTCAAACTATGTCATGCTAGGTCGAACTAGGTCAAACAAGGTCAACCAAGTTAATCTAGATTATACTAGGTCAATCTAGGTCAAGGGTTGATTTACAGTTGACTTTTGGTCAACTGGTCAACTTCTGATCCAATCTAGGTCAAACTAGGTTAATGGTTAGCTCACAGTTGACTTTTGGTCAACTGGTCAATTCTGGCCAACTCCTAGTCCAATCTAGGTTAGACGTTAACTCAACATTGATTTTCAGTCAACCTTGGTCAAACAAGGTCAAATCTAAGTCAAATATCATATTCCTAACCATTACCTACCAAGATACCATATACCTTGTCCCTATTGGTATCCCAATACCAATACCTTTGTCTAGGTATAAATACCTTAATCTAGGTAAACATATACCTTAGCTACCAATATCAATCTTAGATCTAGTATCTACCCTAAGCTACTAGCTAACAAATGTCTTAGATATCTAGCCTTAGTGTCACGACCCGCACCCATTGTGAGGGTACGAAAACGTAACAATGCCCAGCCTACGCCGCAGTGTCGACGGTAGAACGCTGTCCTAGGTCACAACATCTAACAATATATATCTAAACAGTTTATACTCCCCGAATGGGGGTGACATAGCAGTAAAACTCAATCACAACTAAGGAAGAGATAGCACGATATGAAATAGAACTCAAGGAAATAAATAGATGAAAAGTAGTCTAAGATAATCCCAGCAATATCCAGCAGTACAAGGTCTCAGATACAGAATGAAAGAATATATACAACTCAGAGTAAGTCTAGCTAAACATGTCTCATGACTACCAGGAAGATAAGCCTAACTAATCTAAACTAGGCAATCGGGGTAATATCCTCAACTAGAGCTGGGTCCTCCTGAGGGTCCAGCTCGCAGGTGTCATCTAAGGCTGCCCCGTAGTAAGTGTCCAGGCAAGCCTCCTCCTCGTCCTCTGTAATATTTTCAACAGATCCAGTCAGGACATGAGCGAGTACAGTACATCTCAACAGTTCATAGCAGGTTAGAAAATATAATCATGCAGTAAAGTAAGATACAAGTACTGAAAGAAGTGCAGTATGTAAACAGAGAGAGAAAGCTGTAATAGAAATATCTAATATAAATAGAGAGCTAACATGTGGCTAGTGAGGCAGAGTACAATATAGACATATAAATGGCATATGAGATTCTGATAAGACACTATGGAAGAGATTCTGATAAGATACTACTTGGGTATTATTCACATGTCTACTTCTACTCCCCCGTACCCCAATCAGTACACAAGGATCCAAACAGGTTATGTTATGATTCTATGTAATAACCCCCGAAGGGTGGTACATAGTAGTCCCAAAAATGGGGATTCTAGGAGATTCTAGGATACCCAGTAAATGGGATAAGAGATTCTAGGAGACTCTGTGATCATAAGGGTATATGTCACAAGTAATCAAAGAACCAAAGAAGCATATGGTACGCTATGTAAGTGAAATGCACAGAACGTAGAGTACCCGATGCTCCCTAAGGATAACATCTCAAGAAGGGATCCATATAGTACCAATCCGTGTGACCATCGTGACAGTACAAGTAAAGTAATCTACTGCAGAAAATAATTTTAAGCAGGATATGAAATGATCAGAGAATGTACTCGCCTCGTATCTGAACGTCTGAAGTAAATGTACTGTCCGAGGAGAGGTGTCTGGCTCCTAATCAGAACAGCACAAGTCACAACAAGCCTAAAATGATATAATGAAGTCCTACTATGCATTCTACATAATCTAGGTCAATCTAGACCAAAGTCAACTCTTGGTCAACTCTGGTCAACCCTAGAAGTCAAACTAGGTTAACCAAGTCAACCTAAGTCAAACTAGTCTACACTAGGTTAACAAGTCTAATCTAAGTTTAACAAGACTAAACAAGTCTAATCTAGACTCACTAGCTAAGCAAACACCACATAGGCCATAGGCTAATAAGCTATACCATGGGCCAATAGGCAAACCATGCTAAATCAACCTTCAAAACATTTATATACAACACACATATATATCTAATATATGATAAACATAGATATCATAATATACCCTAATATAGGAATACACATATATCTATTTAGATAGGCTAATAGGATAACATGGCATATAAGCTAATAGGAAGGACGCATATTGATGTTTAATATAATATAGAATACACTAGCATATAGGCTACCTATATTCATATCACACATATATTTATATAATACACATATACTAGTACACACACATGCATATATTATATTTATACTCTATATATATATATATACATAGACATGTATAGGGAAACATATGTGTGTGTGGGATGTGTGTGTGTGTGGGTCATGAGTGAGAGTGAGACATGAGTGTGTGACACTTGTGTGTTAGAGTTTAGGGTGTAAGTGAGTCCTGGACAGTGAGTGATACTTCCTGTGAAATGAAGACAGTGCATTGAAATGAAAATCATTTGGCATGAAGGAATATCAGTAAAGGCTATAGTGTTCTTGTGTACATTTAGAAAACAGTGATATAGGAATTACATATTGCAAAACAATGAATATAGGGAATAGTCCAGTTCAGCCATAGGGGTTTACATTAGTGTGAACCTGTGAATCAGTGAAATGGAACCAAATCCTAATGCAAAACAGTGAAGGGATTTCATAAAATAGTGTGTGTTAATGGGGTGTAGTGAGCTGAATTCAACAAATGGAAAAAAAAACAGTTGACAGTTGCCAATAGGGATATGGTGTAGTGGTAGAACCTGGGCAAAAACAGTGAACTATCCCCAGGCTTACAGTGTTTCTAAGTCCAGTTTACTTCATATCTCATCTCAGGAGTTCATGTCCAGCTCTCAAACTTGGCATGGACAGTCCACCATTCTCAGAAATTTCCCAAGCATACACAGTTTAACTAATCCACAGCTAATGAACCTTAATCAACAAATTAATTTCAGTTGTGTGATATGGTGGTTAGTGTGTGAGTGCAGAATTGTAATTCAGTGAGGGAGACAGGAAAGGAAAAGAACAACACATAAATTTACACACAGTTCAGTTTGAAATAGGAAGGAAAGGAAATCTATTCATACAATTCAGTTGTATTGACAGTTAATCATCAATCAAATATACATATTAGCTAAGGGAAAGTAAAATCTCAGGTTTAATAAACAATGGTGGCAATAGTGTCCTCTGTGTGTGCCTGAACATGTGTGTATGGTTCAATAGGTGTCTCAGGAAATCAATATCATAACTCAGGTTTCAGTCAAGCAACCAGTTAATACATGTAAGCCCCAACACTCATGAATCTCAGATTTCAATCAAGACTAATTTCTAGATTAGCTATCACTCCTAACATTTCCAGGTTATACCACATGGGAAAAATAACACCCAAGTCACATTACTTAATCAATTGATCACCAAACCACCCCATCTTATTCTCAGATTTCATGCAAGAGTGTGTAAATTCATTTATAACTAGTTCTGGGTTCAGATCAAACCTATCAACACAGGAATAGGAAGAAAAACAACTCAAAGTTATCAACTGAGTTCAAATCAGTTTTTACACTGTCACATGCCAATTTGAATTCAAAAACCCACCAAAAACCACACAAACTTAACCACAATTAGGTCGTATATAGAAGAATAGATTAGAGCTTATAAAATATACATTAATCAGTGATGAACAGGTTAAACTAATCAGGCAACTCAAGTTTGAAAACTGGAGAGGCAAAACAGAATGCAAGTATCAGTTAACATTGGTTAATTGAGAAATCGAATAGGAAAAATTAACTAATCATGAACCTAATTGTTGGTAATTGAAAACAACCCATGTGCACAACCCCACACATCCATTTCGTGTCACCCAAGGCCTGACACGGCGTGTCCAGTACAAGAAACTCAAAAGAACAACACACAGTGCACTGTCCAGTGCACTGCCTCGTGCACACGTGCACTTGTGTCGTGTGCACGACACAAGACACGAGGGAGTCTCGTGGTCACCCACATAGGTAGCCCACCTACGGGGCTACCTCATAGGCCCATTGGACAGTGTCCATAACGTGTCAGTGTCGGACACGAGGCCCGTATCAGTGGCAAAAATCAACAATGCACAGTGCAGTGTGAAATCGGTGCGGGTGGGATTTCTCCCAATTCGCTCGATAAGATGAGCTGAAAATTGGTCTGTGTCATGTCAGTCACGTGTCCTAAGTGTCACCAAATTTCATCCCAAATAGTGTCGTGTCGTGTCCGCTACAGACCCCGATAGGCAGGGGATCCCTGTAGCACGCGCGCGAGCGTGTGCGGCGCGTGTCCAAACAACAAATCCGACACACAGTGACACAATAATCACCACAGAAGATCAAAAATGCATAAGCAACAGTAAAACTAATTTTCCTATTCAAAAACATCAAACAAACAAGATCGAAATGCCCTTTGAGGCATTTCGACAAAAAGTCATGCACATGGACTGATACGTGTCCAGAACGGACACGAAACCCATGACACCCGACACGAATCCTATCAAGATGCTTAGGGGACTCCTAGGGCTCCCTAATGATGAAGACAAAATGAAAATCCATGGAGAAATGGAGAGATTACCTATTCTTGAACTATGGGTGAAAAAGCCCCAAATGGAAAGATTTTCTCAACCACCAAAATCTCACAAATTGTTTCCTTCCTGCAAACAATCAATACCAACAGCAAGAACATTGATATTAGGATCTAATGCAACTAGTTTGGGGGGAAAAGGACCTAAAATGGATTTATAATGAATTTCTAAAGATAGGAACTCACCTCTTTCTTCTTGAAATAAATTTCCTAAGGAAGGGAGGCTAGCCCTAGATTTTAGGAGGGGTTTTATAGTGGGGGAATCCCTAGGTTAACTAGTGGTGGCTGGCCATGATGGGCTAGGTTAGGGTTTGAACTAGGTTGGCTAGTCCTATTAGGTTAAGTCACAAAATGACTTGTGAAGCCACAAGTCATTTCTCAACCCATTTAATTCCTAATTCCTTAAGTCAATTTCTAATGAATCTAAACCCACTAACTTAAGTCATGCTAGGTTAGACTAGAGTCACCTAGCCTAACCAAGTCCAACTAACTAGGGTTAGTTCCTAGGTTTGTCTACAAGGGTCAAGACTAGTCAAAGTCAACCTAATCTAAACAATTCCAAAATAATTCCTAAAAATTTCCATAAATTCAAATAAATTCTAATAAATCAAATAACCCCAAAATGTCTAAATACCCTAATCACATGGCTAGGCTCTAGGGTAGGCAGTCTCTACTGTTCACTAGCAAAACACCATAAATCATAAGTCATAAATTTAAATAGTTTAAAAATAAATTAAAAATAACTAAAAATTATAATATGAAATAAATACCATTAAATAATAATTATAATTACAAAATTTCAAAATTACCCTCTTCTGGAAAACTGGGTGTTACACTTAGTTGCCTAGGTAAACCTCCCTTTACCTTGAGATAAGGTAAACCCAATACCTTACCTTGTAATAAGGTAAACCCGTTTACCTTAAGGTAAGGTAAATCTAAGGTATTCTAAGATACCCTCTTAGTATCCTAAGATACTAAGGTATCCTAGATACCACTAACTAACCATCTAAACTCTAACTTTAATATATATCTAGACACTAACTTAGGATACTAGACATATCCTCTAATCATACTAACATAGGCTAACTAATATCTAACCATCTACTATCTAACTAAACAACTAACATAGACTAACACATAACTCTATAGATAACTAAATACTCACACACATGCTAATTTATAACTAACACTCTAACTTAGAAACTAACTAACAAACTAACACACAAAGGTAAGTGGGCTAGTGGCAAAATGGGGCTGCTATATGGGACTGCTACTGCGACTGCAGTGCCCCTAAAATGTTGCTGATGCTGCCCTTAAAACTGTAGCTGCTACTGCAGTGTTCAGCAGCAAATGGCTGTTGCATGTTCTGCTTCCCTTAGCTGCAGCTAGCTCCCCCCTCTCATTCTAAACACACATCAACACACCCCTCTATACTAGACACTAAACCAACACACACATTCCTCATCTCTATCTATCTATCTACTCAACACACCAACACACACAACCACTCTATCACTCACACACATGCACATTCTTCCCTCTTCACAAACACACAACCACACACACACTTCTATATCTATCTCACTCACTCAAGCACAAACACATGCAACACAACCACTCTCCCCTTTCCACAACATAACACACAACTCACTTCTCCCC
This sequence comes from Iris pallida, assembly GCA_029216955.1. Classification (NCBI taxonomy): domain Eukaryota; kingdom Viridiplantae; phylum Streptophyta; class Magnoliopsida; order Asparagales; family Iridaceae; genus Iris; species Iris pallida. Next base: position 8,311,829 of record JANAVB010042820.1, on the reverse strand, counting down.
TCTCCACACACTAATCAAACCTCCTTCTCACCTCACCCTCAAGCCACACTCTCAAAGACACAACAACACACACACTATCATATATATATATATATATATATATATATATATATATATATATATATATATATATATATATATATATATATATATATATATATATATATATATACCATAACCCCCAAAATCAGTCCACAATATAAATATATACCAATATTTGATATCTCTACATAAAAATAAGATTTGTAGGCTAAAATACATAGATAATAACATAGGTATACAAATAAAAACTAATCTAGACATCCTAACCATGGCTAAGCTATCCTCTAACACATACAAATCTGAAATTAGAAGACAATATAGCCTATGGGCATAAACACAAACACTTGGTGGGCCACCCTCGAAATTTCTCCATAGGTGACACCAAACTACTCCTAACTTCCAAATGAGGACTCAAATGAGCCTCAAAATCAAACCTAAGGGTGGTTCATGCGCATGGGGGCGGTTCCTATGAATGCAAAACTATCAAAAATGTAAGAAAAGATGAATTAGAGAGAGGGTTATACCTATTGGGAGTTGTATCCCAATGATTCAACCAAAGGACACGGTTCTGACACGAGAACTCCTTGAAATTGGACTCCTCTCCTAGCTCCTTGCTCCCACTTCAAGTAGGCACCTCCTCCTTAGTAGATTGAGTGAAAATGGAAGAAGAAAGACTTGATTTGTGGAATGAAATCAAGAGGGAAGCTCTCAAGTTTGGGGAAGAACAATATTTGGAAGAAAATGGAGGCTACTAAGGAAGTGAAATGATGGAGAACCCTCCTTGATGTGGCCGGCCATATTAGCCCTATTAAATGAAAATGTCTAGTTTGCCCCTAATGGTTCCCCTTTGGTTAATTTAAGTCATGCAAAGGTTTGAGGTCAAAAGGGTCAAGTTTCTAATATCTAAATGATTAAACTTGTCATGTAGGATTGGCCTAATTGCACTAGACTAATAAGTTGAGTTTGTGGGCCATGCCTAGCTAATTTTTGGGTCCCGACTAGAGTCTAAGCTACCCGGGTCACTAACACAAGTCAAAACTAGACGAAACTCAAACCCGACTAAACTAATCCCCAAAATACAATATTAATAAATAAATATTCACAAAAATATTAGAATATGGAAAATAACAAATTTACCCTTATTTTTGAAAACAAGCAGCTATAATCCTACCCCCTTAGAAAAATTTCGTCCTCGAAATTTAAGTTGTTTGTACTCTTCTCTAGGTCAAGCCCCCAACAATCAAAGTCTACAAAATTATATCCAAAGTTATACAACATGCAATTCTATGGAATAGGAACAAACATGCATGGTTTAGTCTCTACAGTGTCATGTTATTGCAGTCTTCATTGGGGTTTTCTATTAATCTAGCATGAACATCACATATGCAAGCTAAAGGTACAAAAAAATCAATCAAGCAATCAATAGATAGAATGAAACAGGAAGAAGGAATGAACAAGACCTAACCTCCTATTCCATCACCTGCATTGTGGGTCTCCTCGATGTGGCCGGCCATATTAGCCCTATTTGGGTCAAATGAAAATGTCTAGTTTGCCCCTAATGGTTCTCCTTTGGTTAATTTAAGTCATGCAAAGTTTTGAGGTCAAAAGGGTCAAGTTTTTATTCTCTAAATGACTAAACTTGTCATGTGGGATTAGCCTAATTGCACTAGACTAATAAGTTGAGTTTGTGGGCCATGCCTAGCTAATTTTTGGGTCTGACTAGAGTCTAAGCTACCCGGGCCACTAACAAAAGTCAAAACTAGACGAAACTCAAATCCGACTAAACTAATCCCCAAAATACAGTATTAATAAATAAATATTCACAAAAATATTAGAATATGAAAAATGACAAATTTACCCTCATTTAAAAAAACAGGCAGTTATAGGAACATAGAGAAAATGGAAACGTTTATAAAGGAAATGGGAAGGATTCTTAGCCACTTGATTGGCCATGTCACCAATCCATGCCTCCCACAACACATATCGACCATTGGAAACATAACTAAGTGTCTAATGGACAAAAATATGGCTTGGTTAATAATCAATGGAAAAGTCAATAGCAGTCGAATGGAATACCGGCGGCGTTCCCCAGAATGTCGTCGGATAATCTAGTATGACTGCTAAATTCCTTTTCAGGAAAACTTAGAGTTTTTGTTCTATGCACTAGTCCTAGCATGGGTCTGGCAATACCCAATGGATATTCAATAAGTACATAGTAGTCTCTCATAATAAAACAAATCTAAATTGCAAAAAATACAGTTAACATGATACACGAAAACAGAAGGTGCCTATTTATAGATAGGACTTTTACGATAACCTAATCTTAACAAAAATAAATTCTCCTTCTAATCAAATAAAGTAAAATCTATCATAATAAAAGATAGAACCAAAATAGGAGTCCTAAAAGATATAAGATTCTTAACAAGTCTATAAAAAGATAAAGCTAAAAAAAAGAAAAGAAAAAGAAAAAGAAATCCTATAAGGATTCAGAATTGGAATCCACGCTACATCACACACCCTACTGATACTGACTGTCTTAATGACTGTATTGATTCTACCGTCGGGGCTGAAGAAACTGGCGAATGAGAAGCTCGATGATCTGGAGCTCTGACTATTGGGGCTGGAGATGATGACTGAATATTGAGTGGGACCTCTTTCGACCTTTGGTCATCTCTGCTAATCTCTGACCGACAATCTCTAGGAATCTGGTTGCCCTGAGTATTAAATCAAAGATGGCATAGTTATGGCCCAACATGAGCTATTCATGGAGCTCTAAATGCAAGCCATATTCGAACCTCTAGGCTCTGTCCTCCTATGAAGCTACCAAATGGGAGGCAAATCAACTGACTCTACAGAACTCTGTCGCATACCGATCCATTGATCTCGTCTGCTGATGAAGGCTGATAAACTGCTACTAAAGTTGAAACTTGACGGTGGAATGTAAGTACTTCGAAAGTGATCCTTGAATGTCTTCCAATCAGTGGGCTTTGGAAGCACCTTCTCTTGTGCTACCCACCAATCTAGGGGAAAAAATGGACAACTACAGCTTCACGACTGCTACCTTCTCGTCTGCTGGGGTCTTGGCTGCATCCAAGATAGATGAATAAGAAGTTTTTTTTTATCAATCAATTGATGTGGAGGGAGGACTTTATTCTTTTAAGTTTCGAGAATGAAATTTTTTCTGAGTAGTGTATTATATAGTGTTCTTCTCCACACGATTCATTGTGCGAGTTTGTTGGCTCAGAGGGCCTAGTTAGACTTTGATTCATGCGGAGGAAACAATCAAAAATCTATATGTTTGGGATAGAAGGACAGTTCATAAAATGGTGGGTGGTTTTGATCTCTCTCCTTTACCTTCATAGTTTAATAAAAAGAACTATTCTTAGTCTTTATTTCTATATTTCATAAGATTGTTAATGCTAAGTAAAATAACAAGAGAAAATAATAATAATCTTATTGTTGTTAACTTGCTACATAGAAATATGGATTTATTATATTGTTGTTACAATGAAATGAACTTTGATTTGGGAATCTTGAGTCGCAAGTTTGGTAATCCCTGGATTGGAAGCAATACATATGTGATTTGCTACCATGGGATAGTTGGAATGGTTTGGGACCAATGGATCATCAATAGAAATAATACTAAATGAAAATTATAGTTATCGAGAGAAAGAATTGTTGTAAAAGTAGAGAATTGTATTACTTTATTTTAGTTTCTGTATATGTATATTATATTTTAATAGCTAAGTTGCATTGCATGCATGGTTATGGACAACTTGTGCACAATGTTTGGCTTTTATTGAACGATATCTGGGACACCGGGATTGATTCAGCTTAGAAAAAAATTATATGGAACGCGCTTCACGCACAATGTATTGCGAGACCTTCAGTGAGACTAGCTACCCAGACTAGAAGGACGCATCACAATACCATGTATAGTCCAAAATGGTGTGTCACTATTGATCATCATATAGTTAGGCTACTAACGACAACTATCTTGCAAGCCTAATAAGTGATGCAGGGACGGACTCGTAACATTTATATATTATCATCGACAATCCTTGTTATGTAGGGACGAACTTACATCATATATATATATATATATATATATATATATATATATATATATATATATATATATATATATATATATATATATATAGGGAGCGGATCGGGAGCCCCGCCCGCGGAGCCCCGCCGAAGCCCCGCCCTCCCTTAGCCGTTGGATCGCGCGGGCGGGGGCGGGCCCCACGCGGGCCCCGCGCGATCCGATGGTGCAGGGGGGGCGGGGCTTCGACGGGGCTCCGCGGGCGGGGCCTTTGATCCGCTTCCATATATATATATATATATATATATATATATATATATATATATATATATATATATATATATATATATATATATATTATGAACGCTAACAGATTGACGCATGGACAAACTTATGTCACATTTGTATATTATGAATGTTAATCCTTGTTTATAGGGAAGGATGGTAACCTTAGATAAGATTTACTTTTTCAGTAACACGCACACACACTGGAATCCCTCTTTCCCGAATAATAAAGCCTAATTCTTTGTCTAGGGTAATTTTGTCCATTTTTAGGGACATTTTGGTAATTTGATTATTATTTAGCATCCTCCATTTAGGGGAGTGGTATAGTTGTAAATATTTAGGTGGAGTGGCAATATTTGATAATTTTCTAGGAGTCCATGTTTACTGAGTGGAATCATTAGTAATTTGTTATGAAGGTTAGAGTGAAAACTTTCTAGATCCTCTTTTAATTAATCATAATTAGTGTTAATTATCTCCAAGAAATATTTCTTGAAATCTAGCATATTCTTATAAATGTTCCCTAGAATTACTTGAAATATTCTCTGGAATATTCCTTGGAGCCATGTGCTAATTATATCTAAATTATTCCTAACTACACCTATAAATACCCCTAATTGTCATTATTGCTAATCATTCCAATTATCCCTACGAGTCCATAATGGCCGTGTCTAGTCCCATTTCCTTAATTCTTCTGGCTATTATATTTACATTCCAATTCCTCGTGACACGACACACGACATTCCCAAAATTCTACAAAATACAATCATCTTCTTCGTGTCCCCGGATCTGACCCCGAGGACACGGACACGCCACAATTTCCTATACATCAATTCCCGACACCGCCCTGTGTCCTGTCCGTGTCATTGCCACAGGACACACCGATCCACAATCCTTGAACCCTAACCCTAAATCTGCTCGATCCAGCCTCGCCGCTGCTTCGCCGTCAGCCACTAGCCCCTGTCGCCGAGCGAGCACTTGTCTCCGGCCATCTCCATTGCCGGAGTCATCCCAGACCGGCCGAGCGACTACCGCCATCATCAACGCCACTACTGCTCTGGACCCCTCGAACCACCGACCACAGATCCCATCCTCCGCATCGTTCCACCGCCCGACGACGACAGACCACCCTCGTCTCGAGATCAGTCACTGCGAGACCACTCGACTGCTGCTCCACCACGCATCCATCGCCTCCTCGCCGACCCAGACCCACCTCCACACCGCCTCAAGCTGTCGCAGAGCCGTCGCTACTCACCAGCTCCGGATCTCCTCCTTGGCCGCACCCCGATCCTCCACCGCAGCCACCTCGATTCTCCGGCCGTGGTTCCAGATCCGAACCACCGCCTCGACGACCGTCTGTGTCCTCGTTCTCCACCAGGCTAGACCCACCAGCCACCTACAATGCTTGCCGCCGGCCCAGCGCCGAGGCTCTGCACGACTCCCGGTGAGCTCATTCTTCTCATTTTCTCGTTATGCATTTTGAAGAATGTAGTGATGCGTTTCTCTCTCTTGAGTGTGGGTCAATTTGGGGTTGATTGGATTAGTTTTTGGGCTGATATGAACGGGCAATGGATTTAAAGATGGGTTTGGGCCGGGTTTCAGTGTCTCAGCAGGCCAGACCTATGAAAAGAAAAAGGAACAGAGCAAGATTGGGCCTGGGTTTTGATTATTTGGGCCATGGACAGAATTTAATGGATTCAGTATTTGGACTGAATATTATGAGCTGTTTTTATAATAGGGTTTGTTAAAAAAGCTTGTTTCCAAGTAATAACGGGTTAGGATCCATTGGGCTTTTGGGCTTTAGTATAAGTGAGGTTTGGCCAAGACTATTAGGAATTATTCTTTAGAGATTTTGAAACCTATAGGAATTTCCTAATAATTAAGTATTGGATTTTGACTAGGTTGGACTAAAGGAGCAATCTTGACAAATTGGACTTGAGGCAAGTACTCCTTACAAGATGTTTCTCCATATATTATTAATGCTATCTTTCTTTCTTAATTTGTCATAAATCATATCATGACACGATCTTCGACACGTATCATGTCTCCTGACTTTATTTTAAGTTTTGAATCTTGCTTGGATTATGATTCTGAATCATTATATATGAATCTTGATTTGCATCACATGATTTCAAGTTCCACCACTTGCTTGAATCTTGATTCAGAATCGGAGGAAAGAAAAATACTGAGTAGATATGTGGTCAACCCATTATTTTCCGAAGCATAGCTTGACATACACTGCACGTATGTCCAAGCCGGACCAATTCGAATCTAAACCTTAGCCGGCCAGATATCTAAACCGTATTTCAAATCACATAGTTGCTAGTCATGTGTCCTTGATCATGGTGTATTACGTGGCTAGTCGTGGATTCTCATAGTTTTTCGTGTTGCAGGCCTCATGATCATGATAGCATCTAGTGTCCCATTATCTGGTTTTCATTATTCCGCATTTACTTTCATCCTTTTTGTATGGCGTGATATGTTGTTTGGATGTACTTTGCTCTCGTTCTGACATGACCGTTGACATTTTAGATGACATGGAGATAGCATGTGGATCGAAGACTATACTTGGTGGATTTAGACGAAATTTTTATGTATCAGATGACTATGGATATAGTAGATGTACACTGATGATGATTATCGGATCTGTCTCCGGAGTGGACATGTACTATGTATTAAAAGATGATAGTGGATTGGCCATGGATCGTGTGTGTGTGTGTGTGTGTTGTGGGTTCGTTTACTAGTTCTGTGATTGAGCTAAGAATCCATATCATGATCATTTGATGACTATCAAGGTTTAAACAACTAACTACCACCGATTCTGCGACGTAGGCTGGACGTATCCAAACACTCGTATCCGAGCGTGCGCGCGCGTGCACACACACACACACATATATATATAATGAGTTGTTAATCGACTCTAGAGATCAAATTATAAAGACCACATAATAATTTTCTCTCTTCTCACATGATTATTATGTTGGGTTATGTGAGTCCGATCCAGACCAATCACTAGTGTATTTTCTAATGTGTTAACCCCCTTTTCCATAGGTGCGATGAGTTGCTTGGACGTTCTGAGGTGTTTGGAGCTCGTTTGGCAACTTGAAGCTTTTCTTCTGAAAGATGTCATCTTTGTTTTATAAATGACAAACTGTATGGAACATTGTTGATTATATTAGTTTCATGAGTTGTAAGCCATGTGACATCGTTCATTGTCTAAGATTCATTGTTTATAAGTCGACTTGTTCTTTTGACTTAAGAGTAATTGTAAGTCCACTGCAAATTATAAATAAAGCGAATCGTTTTCATATGTCATGTTTCTATCAACTTTTCTGTTTATCTTTCGCGAATTTGATTATGAGATTGTCTTATCAACCGTGTTTGTTATTACCTTGTACAAATGCAATTTATACTTGTTTGATATCACGTTCAATAGCGATTTTTGATTCTGAAAAATCGGGACGTGACACTTAGAATCTAACCTTCTAGAAGGGATGATTGAACTCCATCATCGAAAGGGTCTCCAAAAGGTTAAAAGGGGGTGGAAGAACAAAATCATATCTTTAGAAGGGATACTTGCTCTCTGCACTATCAACTATCCTCTTGTACTTTTTAGCATACTATGAGATACCAAGGTGGGTAATTAGATAGATTGATGAGATGAGAAGAAACTTTCTATTGAAAGGTAGCTTAAGTAAGGCATATCATGGTTAACTAGGACATAGTATGTAAAAGAAAATTTGGATCTATGACGGTGATTAACTTGACAAATATGAACCATGCGTTTTCAAAAAAATGATGGAGGAAAATCTTGGAATTTAGAAATAGTGACCTCATTAAGACAATTAAGTCAAGTTATGGGATGGAGGTAGGCGTGCAACTCGGATGGGCTAAACTCGAGCCCGATCGGGTAAACCCGCTAAAGGGTTGAGTTTGTGTTGAAGATACTCGGGCTTGGGTTAGAGTTTGGGTTAAAATATTTGAACCCGAAAAAAATAGGGTTGGGCTCGGGTCCATGTGTCGGATTACCCAAAGAACCCACAACACACACTCTTTCGTACTTTTTAAATAAAAAGTTAAAATCCTATAAATTTCTCTACCCAAACTTTTGAACTCCTTACCCTAAATTCTATTTACTTTATATTTTGTAATAATTGAGGCATGATTGCTATTTAATTACGTGTTTAATATTAATTTTGTTTAAACTTATTTCAAATATCATATTAGTGACCGATAAACTCGATGGACCCAACCCAAACCGAGGAACATGGATACTTTTCTATTCCTCTGGGCTCGGTCTTGGACTTCATATGTTGAACCCGAGGTTGGATCGGACTTGGCTCGGACTAGGATTATGATTTATCGGATTGGGCTCGGGTTGAGTTTAAATCCGGCCTAACCCGCCCGAGTTGCACCCCTAGATGGAGGCGGGTTGGAGGAAGACCGATATGAACAACTAATGCTATAAAATCTAAAGTTTGGGCGGGAATTTCAAAAGTGAAAAATATATTCTTCTATTGCGCAAAATCCATCCTATGTTAGGGTAACGGAATACGCTTTTGGGAAAAGCCATGGTATCGGAAGATTCTACTTAAATGTCACTTTTGTTACGCCCCAGAACCAGAATACTGGAGAGCGGGGGCAGACATAGCCAGCTACGTATATGAAATGGAATCCATCTCGCTATACGGTCACGGCTGTCTAGATAGATGAGGGTTTATCTACAAGCCAACAGTCTCCTATGGTCATGAACAAGCCTAGTGTCTCAATCACAAGCAAGTAAGTAAAAGTTACAAGATGTATGATCATTAAATATACAATAGTAAGGCGTCCCAAATATTACATATTCAGCTGATCATGAAGCTAGTCGTTACAAAATGTGAGGACTAGCAAGAGTTTAGTCATACATGATCAACCCTAGGATCTGTTAATCATGTTACAGCCCGTAGGCAGACAGTAAGTAAATACAATCGAGCTAAACAGGTGCTCGTCGGCTAAACGCCTCAAAAGAATATTTTACAATAGAGTGGGGAGAGCCAAAAATAACCCACTCATTGCCAGGGTTCCGTCTAGTGGTCACTATCTGGCTGGAAGGTCGGTAGATCCTCTAGAGCTGCTCCAAAATCTGGCCACACAAAACCAGCTGGGTCAGACCCCAGAAAGAGCAAGTGCCACAAAGGAGGCTTCACTTAAGAATTAAAACCAGCAATCAGCACAAGATATAAATAAAAATAAGAACTGGAAATAAAGAAAATATACCAGGATAATATACGATGAGATAACCATGGAACTATTCAGATAGCCAGGTTACAACCCGTAAACCAAACAAGGACCGAGGTTGTAACCCTTCGTCTGAACGGAGCTTGGTTTCTCACCATTTATCGGTAAAAATAAATACAGGCATTCAAGTCGTACAGCAATCTGGAACAGGATCAGGGTAAGACTAGACTGGTTAGACTCCATCCAATCATTTCAAGGCCAAGCAAGAACTACGGCTTGATACTTTAACTAACTAGGGTTATCACAAGCCTAGTTACTAACAAGATACAGTGAGATTATTCCACAGCCACAAGCCTTGCAGACCATCCAGGTCACCCAGGTCGAAAGATTAGGGTTGAATTCAGGTGGGTGCATCGTCCAGGAAATGCATGTACCCTTAAGTAGCTTGAAGGGTGCAACACATGACAGTGTGCTGGAAATGTGCCCTACTCGACGGCAGGCTACAGATCCCAAGCGCGCCTAGGTAACGGGATTGCCTGTAGCTGGGAAATCTCGTCATGACTAATGTATTAATCTAGTTGTTAACCTTAGTCCATTTTAGTAGGTACTCCTGACCGTGGTACTCAGGAGTCCTCTCCTAGACATGATATAAGACAGGACTGGATTATTTGTACAAGCACAATCGCCCACGGTATCCATGATTCATTATACAGGTCATGTCATGTCAGGTAGCCGTCGTAACAGCTTATCAAGATATAACATGTCAGGTTGTTATGTCAAGTGTTCTTGTCAGGAGTGCGCCACGACGGGCCACTATCAGGTCATGTCAGGTTTTATTATGTCAGGAGTGCACCACTACGGGTCACTATCGTGTCATGCTCAGGTATCATTTCCAAACATATTAAACAAATCCATGATTATCAAGTTCATGACAAAAGGCGTAAGGATATAAAATGGACGTTAAATATCTAATAAAATATCAATATACAGGGCTATAGAAGATCAAGGGTAATCAGGCTACGCTCAAGCCAGGCTACGCTCAGGCTAGCGTACGCCCCGGGTCTGCGTACCAAAGGATCCATACACTTCCAATGGGAAGCGTACGCAAGGGTCAGCGTACACAAGGGCACGCTCAAGCTACAGGTCAGCGTACGCTCAAGCTAGCGTACGCTCAAGACTGCATACGCTCGAGCTAGCGTACGAAAGGGCCAGCGTACGCCTTGCTCGCTTAAGCTAGTGTACCAAGGCACGCGTACGCTCAAGCTAGCGTACGCTCAAGACACGCTGCCAACAGGCAGCGTATCAAGGTGAGCGTACGCTCACTAAAGAACAGCATACGAAAGCTAGCGTACGCTCGCTAGAAAGCTAGCGTACGCTCGCTAAAGAGCAGCGTACGAAGGCTAGCGTACGCTAGCCTGACAGTAGCGTACGAAGGCTAGCTCACTGTTCACTGTCTTCTCCAAATGGCAAGAACAGCAAGAACTCTAAGGTTAAATCTAAGCTTCAATTGTCCATATCTTGGTCAAAACAAGTCTGAATCCAACTTTCCAAAGGTCAAAATTGGGTAGAAAGAAATTCTCTAAAACATGGAACCATCAAAACTTAAAAACAAGCAAGTTTGATAGATCAAAACACCAAAAATCCGAAAATAGCAAAACTCTAGATCTACAAGAATTTAAGCCTCAAAATGGAAAATAACAAGTTCTAATATGGTTTAGAATCATGAGGAGAAGCTAATGAAACCATCAAAAGAAGTTCTCTTGTGGAAGCAAGTTGCACTTGCCTATGGTGTTCTTGGTTGGTGGAGAAGAGTAATGGTGGGGGAAGGAGAAGTAAATGAGAATTATGGAGGAGAGAGAAGGTTGGTGGGGATAATAAAGAGGGAGTTGTGGTAGAAATGAAGGAGAAGCATAGGCTAAGGTGTTCCACCCTTGGCCGAACCAAGCAGTGGGCCGGCCGAACCAAGCCAGCCCAAACCGAGAGTTAAACCAAGCCGAGAGCTAAACAAGGAATAATACAAGAAAAGACACGTACACGTATTTCCAAAATACGTAATACGAACCACATGCATTACAACTCTACCTACCTTAAAAGAATTCCGTCCTCGGAATTTAATTAAGAGGCTAGAGGGACAAGAACAAGCTACACTATTCACATGCAATTATACTAGGCAAGCAATCAATCAATCATGCAAACAAGAAATTGATGGCATGAGGCATAAGAAAGACATTATACCTCACGAGTCAAACAAGTCAGGATATCGCGATCGGATATCATCCTCACGCTCCCACGTTGACTCACCCAAAGAGTGATGACCCCAAGCAACTCGGACTAACTTGATAGTCTTGTTCTTGAGGATCTTCTCTCTCCGGTCCAATATAGACACGGGCCTCTCCTCATACGAAAGGTTGGTACCAACAACCAATTTCGAATGATCCAGGATGTGGCTCGGGTCCGGGATATACCGTCGTAATTGGGATACATGGAACACGTCATGCACCTCGCGTAGCGACGGTGGAAGAGCGAGACGATAGGATACACCTCCTACTCGCTCCAAAATGTCGAACGGCCCTATATACCTAGGACTAAGCTTTCCCCGTACGCCGAAACGAATGATGCCACGGTTAGGCGAAATCCTCAGGAATACATGATCGCCGACCGAAAACTCGAGAGGACGCCGATGAGAATCTGCCCAATGACGCTGGCGATCTTGGCAACTCGAAGATGATCTCTGACTCGCCTGACCACTTCAACTGTCTGGGCAATCATTTCTGGACCGAGCATCTGTCTCTCTCCAACATCATCCCAGGCTAGCGGGGATCTGCACTTCCTACCATACAGTGCCTCGAACGGTGCCATCTGGATACTGGCCTAAAAACTGTTGTTATACGAGAATTCCACCAGGTGCAAGTGATCTTTCCATGAACCACCGAAGTCAAGTGTGCAAGACCGCAACATGTCTTCAAGAGTCTGGATCGTGCGCTCTGACTGACCATCTGTCTGCGGGTGATATGCTGAACTGAACTGGAGGCGAGTCCCCAAACTCTCTTGCAAGCTACGCCAAAAGTGCGACATAAATCTTGAATCTCGGTCCGAGGTGATACTGACTGGCACTCCGTGCAATCTGACAATCTGCCTGAGGTACATCTCCGCTAGCTGAGCCGTCGACTGACCAACTCTGAACGAGAGAAAGTGCGCTACCTTGGTGAGCCTATCCACAATGACCCAAATAGCATCTCTACCAGATGGGGATCTAGGTAGTCCAGTTACAAAATGCATGGTCACATGCTCCCACTTCCATTCTGGAGTCGGTAAGGGCTGAAGAAGTCCAGCCGGTCTCTGATGTTCGGCCTTAACCTGTTGCCAAACCAAACACCGAGAGACAAACCGAGCTATCTTCCGCTTCATGCCATTCCACCAGAAGTGCTGACGGATATCACGGTACATCTTTGTACTGCCAGGATGGATGGAATACTGAGAACTGTGCGCCTCTGACATGATCTCCTGTCTGATATCTCCACTGGGTACACAAAGACGCTTACCATGCCTAAGTGTACCATCCCCATGAATACATAACTCTGGTCTTCGTCCTGCCTCACACTCTGCTCTGAGTCGCTGAAGCTTGGAATCTACCGACTGCGCCATCCGGATCCTCTCGACTATAGTGGACTGAACTTGCATGCTGGCCATCAACGCCACACTGGAAGGGAGAACAACTTCAATACCCATCTTCTGAAGATCTGCTAACAGCTCTGGTTGCGCTGTTAGAAAATAAACTCCCGCTCTCCTGCTCAATACATCCGCAACAACATTGGCCTTTCCAGGATGGTACTGCAGGTTGATATCATAATCCACAAGAAGCTCCAGCCACCTCCTCTGACGCATGTTAAGATCCTTCTGGGTGAAAACATACTTCAGGCTCTTGTGGTCGGTGAAAATCTCCACCCTGTCTCCATACAAGTAGTGCCTCCACAACTTAAGTACAAACACCACTGCTGCCAACTCCAAGTCATGGGTTGGGTAATTCCTCTCATGATCACGAAGTTGTCGTGACGCATAAGCTATTACCTTCCCATGCTGCATCAGAACACATCCTAAACCTCTGCCTGAAGCATCACAGTACACTGAGAATCCTCCGGTCCCATCTGGAAGTGTGAGAATAGGAGCTGTTATCAGGCCTCGCTTCAACTGTTCAAAAGAACTCTGACACTCTGCTGTCCAAGCAAACTGCGCATCCTTGCGGGTCAACTGGGTCAACGGTGCTGAGATTCGAGCAAAATCTGAAACAAATCGCCGGTAATAGCCAGCCAATCCAAGGAAACTGCGAACTTCTGCAACGGTGCTGGGCACTGGCCATGACTCAATAGCCACAATCTTCTGGAGATCCACTTCTACTCCTCCTCGAGTGATGATATGACCCAACTACGAAATGCGATCGAGCCAGAACTCGTATTTACTAAACTTGGCATATAACTGGTGCTCTCTGAGGATCTGAAGAACTATACGGAGATGCTGCTCATGCTCCGCCTCACTTTTGCTGTAGACCAGAATGTCATCCAAGAACACAATCACAAACTGATCCAAGTAAGGCATGAAGATGCGATTCATGAGGTCCATGAATACTGCCGGCGCATTGGTCGCCCCAAAAGGCATAACAAGGAACTCCCAATGCCCATATCTCGATCTAAAAGCTGTCTTCGGGATGTCCTGCTCTCTGACTCTGATCTGATGATAACCTGAGCGCAAATCAATCTTCGAGAATACTGAAGCCCCCTTGAGTTGATCAAACAAGTCATCTATCCTCGGAAGAGGGTATCTGTTCTTGATTGTCACTGAGTTCAAGGTACGATAATCAACACATAACCTGGACGTACCATCCTTCTTTTTCACAAGAAGCATCGGGGCTCCCCAAGGTGATCCACTAGCACGAATGAATCCCTTGGTTCTAAGTTCTTCAATCATCTTGTACAAGATCTCCAACTCTGACGGTGCCATCCTGTAGACTCTCTTTGACACTGGGGCTGTCTCGGGAATCAAGTCTATAGTGAACTCGATCTCCCGCTCCGGAGGCATACCTGGAAGTTCTTCTGGGAAAACATCTGGAAACTCATCCACTATCCTGGGCAACTGAACTGCTGCTACTGCCATCCGTAATATCGGAGGAGAAGGCTCAACCTCGCCTCGAGAGAAAGAAAACTCCGGCTCGCCTGGAATGCTAAAAACAATCCTGCCAATGTGGCAGTCTATCCTAGCATACTGGTTCCTCAACCAATCCATCCCTAGGACCACATCATAATCGGCCATCGGGAATTCTATCAATCTAGCGGAGAATTCTCTACCGCTAACTACGATCCAACACGAGGAAAACACTCTATCTACACCCACAAGTCCATTACTAGTAAGTATATTAAGCCTTACTGATAATGACTCGGGCTCCAATCCTACCCGTGTCGCGAATCGTACAGACATAAATGAATGCGATGCACCAGAATCAAATAAAGCTGAAGCTGGAAAGGAGTTGACGAGAATAGTACCTGCCACTACCTCTCCTGGTGCCAATCCTTCCTCCACGGTCATCACCATAGCCTGACCGTGCCCTCGGGGTGCTGGTCCCCTCTGCTGAAATCCTCGCTGCCTATTCTGACTCAAGGCCTGGGCTTGTGCATACTGCTGGGGGTTCTGCTGCTGGAACACTTGGGTGTGAGACGGCAAGGGCCTCGGCAATGGATACTGCTGCTGCTGGACCGGAGCTGGTCCTCTCACCGAAGAGCTAGAAAGGTTGGACGATGATGAACCACCCCTATTCGGGCAGGATCCAACCCTATTGTCTGGTGCTCCACAAGCCAGACACAATTTCTGTGCCCTGCGACATTCTGCCACCACATGGCCTGGCTTCCCACAATGAGAACAACCCACTGCGGAAAGTTGCTTCTGCTTCTGCTGCTGCGGGTGCGTCGGAGTAGAATATTGAACCGACGTCACTGAGGCCGCTCGCCTCGGAGCTCCAATAGTCAAGGCCCTGGCTGCCGGGGCTGGTGCTGAAGACTGATTCATCTGGCCGTGAGATCTCTTCCGACCTCCGGTCCTATCCACAATCCTCTGGGAGGTATACTCATGCCTCCGAGCTGCTCTCAAGACTGCATCAAAAGTCTGATGCTCAAACTGCTCAACTGCCAACAAGATCTCCAGGTGAAGTCCCTGCTGGAACCGCTGGGCTCTATCATACTCGGTTGCCACCAAAGTGGGAGCAAACCGACTGAGTCTGGAAAACTCGACCGTATATCCGTCGACCGTCCTGCCTCCTTGCTTCAGATTGGTAAACCTCATCTGTAGATCGTACCGAGCTACAGCATCGAAATACTTGGTCTGGAATCTCTCTCTAAATGCTGCCCAAGCAATAGGTGCTGCTAATCCAATGGCCTGCGCAGCCTACCAGCTGCGGGCAAGATCTAACAACTGCAGGCGCACCATGGCTACCTTCTCGTTCTCTGGGGTCCTGGCTGCTTCTAGAATCACCTCAGTGTCCTGAAGCCAAGCATCTGCCGCGATAGCATCTTCACTACCGTCGAAGAATGGGGGGTTCAAGCGCTTGAAGCTGTTGGCCGCGCTGTTCCCTGGATGACCACCTCTAGTCAAAGCATCCGCCACTGCCTGTTGCAAGGCATCTCCACGACGATCTTGAGAAGCTATCAAGGTCCTGACGAGCCCTACCAAAGTGCCATCATCAGGCTCGATAGGCTGAACTGGCTGAACTGGTGGCTCTTCTCTAATAGGCTCGACTCTGGAGGCTACTCCAGAATGCTGGGCTTGATCTCCAGGTTGCTGCTGGTCCGCGGAAGGTGCTCCGCCTTGCTGATCGGCCGGGTCAGGTACTATGCTGCTGAAGAAGACGACATAGAAAACAATAATGAAGGACCAGGACAGAGCAACGATACAAGCATATGATCAGGACAAGAATCCAGGGATTCAGAAGATACGAACAGAGATCAAGGACGAATACTGATTGAGACATCTATTCGGTAAACCCTCACATATCTTGATTTACAAGACCTGCATGGGCCACCACTTAAACCATGTCACGCCCCAGAACGAGAATATTGGAGAGCGGGGGCAGACATAGCCAGCTACGTATATGAAATGGAATCCATCTCGCGATACGGTCACGGCTGTCTAGATACATGAGGGTTTATCTACAAGCCAACAGTCTCCTATGGTCATGAACAAGCCTAGTGTCTCAATCACAAGCAAGTAAGTAAAAGTTACAAGATGTATGATCATTAAATATACAATAGTAAGGCGTCCCAAACATTACATATTCAGCTGATCATGAAGCTAGTCGTTACAAAATGTGAGGACTAGCAAGAGTTTAGTCATACATGATCAACCCTAGGATCTGTTAATCATGTTACAGCCCGTAGGCAGACAGTAAGTAAATACAATCGAGCTAAACAGGTGCTCGTCGGCTAAACGCCTCAAAAGAATATTTTACAATAGAGTGGAGAGAGCCAAAAATAACCCACTCGTTGCCAGGGTTCCATCTAGTGGTCACCATCTGGCTGGAAGGTCGGTAGATCCTCTGGAGCTGCTCCAAAATCTGGCCACACAAAACCAGCTGGGTCAGACCCCAGAAAGAGCAAGTGCCACAAAGGAGGCTTCACTTAAGAACTAAAACCAGCAATCAGCACAAGATATAAATAAAAGTAAGAACTAGAAATAAAGAAAATATACCAGGATAATATACGACGAGATAACCATGGAACTATTCAGATAGCCAGGTTACAACCCGTAAACCAAACAAGGACCGAGGTTGTAACCCTTCGTCTGAACGGAGCTTGGTTTCTCACCATTTATCGGTAAAAATAAATACAGGCATTCAAGTCGTACAGCAATCTGGAACAGGATCAGGGCAAGACTAGACTGGTTAGACTCCATCCAATCATTTTACGGCCAAACAAGAACTACGGCTTGATACTTTAACTAACTAGGGTTATCACAAGCCTAGTTACTAACAAGATGCAGTAAGATTATTCCACAGCCACAAGCCCTGCAGACCATCCAGGTCACCCAGGTTGAAAGATTAGGGTTGAATTCAGGTGGGTACATCGTCCAGGAAACGCATGTACCCTTAAGTAGCTTGAAGGGTGCAACACATGACAGTGTGCTGGAAATGTGCCCTACTCGACGGCAGGCTACAGATCCCAAGCGCGCCCAGGTAACAGGATTGCCTGTAGCTGGGAAATCTCGTCATGACTAATGTATTAATCTAGTTGTTAACCTTAGTCCATTTTAGTAGGTACTCCTGACCGTGGTACTCAGGATTCCTCTCCTAGACATGATACAAGACAGGACTGGATTATTTGTACAAGCACAATCGCCCACGGTGTCCAGGATTCATTATACAGGTCATGTCATGTCAGGTAGCCGTCGCAACAGCTTATCAAGATATAACATGTCAGGTTGTTATGTCAAGTGTTCTTGTCAGGAGTGCGCCACGACGGGCCACTATCAGGTCATGTCAGGTTTTATTATGTCAGGAGTGCACCACTACGGGTCACTATCGTGTCATGCTCAGGTATCATTTCCAAACATATTAAACAAATCCATGATTATCAAGTTCATGACAAAAGGCGTAAGGATATAAAATGGACGTTAAATATCTAATAAAATATCAATATACAGGGCTATAGAAGATCAAGGGTAATCAGGCTACGCTCAAGCCAGGCTACGCTCAGGCTAGCGTACGCCCCGGGTCTGCGTACCAAAGGATCCATACACTTCCAATGGGAAGCGTACGCAAGGGTCAGCGTACACAAGGGCACGCTCAAGCTACAGGTCAGCGTACGCTCAAGCTAGCGTACGCTCAAGACTGCGTACGCTCGAGCTAGCGTACGAAAGGGCCAGCGTACGCCTTGCTCGCTTAAGCTAGCGTACCAAGGCACGCGTACGCTCAAGCTAGCGTACGCTCAAGACACGCTGCCAACAGGCAGCGTATCAAGGTGAGCGTACGCTCACTAAAGAGCAGCATACGAAAGCTAGCGTACGCTCGCTAGAAAGCTAGTGTACGCTCGCTAAAGAGCAGCGTACGAAGGCTAGCGTACGCTCGCTAAACAGCAGCGTACGAAGGCTAGCGTACGCTCGCTAGACAGCAGCGTACGAAGGCTAGCGTACGCTCGCTAAACAGCAGCGTACGAAGGCTAGCGTACGCTCGCTAAACAGCAGCATACAGCTCAGTGGCGTAAGCTAAAAAGCTAGCTCTCTGTTCACTGTCTTCTCCAAATGGCAAGAACAGCAAGAACTCTAAGGTTAAATCTAAGCTTCAATTATCCATATCTTGGTCAAAACAAGTCCGAATCCAACTTTCCAAAGGTCAAAATTGGGTAGAAAGAAATTCTCTAAAACATGGAACCATCAAAACTTGAAAACAAGCAAGTTTGATAGATCAAAATACCAAAAATCCGAAAATAGCAAAACTCTAGATCTACAAGAATTTAAGCCTCAAAATGGAAAATGACAAGTTCTAATGTGGTTTAGAATCATGAGGAGAAGCTAATGAAACCATCAAAAGAAGTTCTCTTGTGGAAGCAAGTTGCACTTGCCTATGGTGTTCTTGGTTGGTGGAGAAGAGTAATGGTGGGGGAAGGAGAAGTAAATGAGAATTATGGAGGAGAGAGAAGGTTGGTGGGGATAATAAAGAGGGAGTTGTGGTGGAAATGAAGGAGAAGCATAGGCTAAGGTGTTCCACCCTTGGCCCATGACGAACCAAGCAGTGGGCCGGCCGAACCAAGCCAGCCCAAACCGAGAGTTAAACCAAGCCGAGAGCTAAACAAGGAATAATACAAGAAAAGACACGTACACGTATTTCCAAAATACGTAATACGAACCACAGGCATTACAACTTTCCACCGGGATGGGGGTCTCTTTGAATTATTATTATTATTTTGTGAAGCTTATAAAAGACGATATCCAAAAGAAAAAAATTTGGGGTGAGAGAGGCTTGAACTCTCGACCTCAGGATTACTCGTTAGCTATGAGACCTATGCGCTAGCCAACTACGCCACCACCCCAATTGTGATGCAATGGTTTGTGCTATCTAATACACATTCAGAAAACAAATCATTTCAGAATAACTCTCCAGGCATTTTTTGTAAATCATCATACCAGAATTCATAGCAAAGCCAAGATTTAGGAAAACCCTGAGAGGAATTTGATGAGTGACTGCATATGTCATAGTTTCTGCCTCGCTAGTCGAATGGCTGCAGGGACTATATCCTGATCACCATGTCGTAGTCCAATACAATCCAGAGATTGACACAATACTAATTCATATATGTAGTCCAATACAAATAGTCTAATACAAAAACAACCCACAATACAAATAGTCCAATACAAATAAGTACTAATAGCTAATGAGAACCACGCAACTCACGCAAACGCTCAGTGATACGATCACGCAACCACCTCGAAAAAATGGGATCGACGGTGTTTGGATGGATGTAGTCCCTTGCAAGTACTGCATCAATAGAACTCCCGATCTCACTAGCTACCGGTGCTGGATGAATAGAACTCCCGGTCTCACTAGCTACCGGTGCCACTTCCTGCTTAACAGTAGGAGGAGCCACCTCAGCATTCACTGTTTCCCTCAAACGACGTGCCGTTCCTCGGGTCACGGGTGCCATCTGGTAAAATCAATATTCACAGGGGAGAGCGGTTGAAAATGAATGAGATAACTATCAGAGAATCACATAAAACTAACTAGAACTGAAATACAGTAATTGACAAATAAATGAGAGAACTATCAGATGTGATACTTAAGTATCAATGCGAACTCGAGTATCGGTATTGTGATTGCGATACCGATACACATAGGAATGGTATGATACTCAGAGTATCGGTATATATCGGACCATTCCGTATTACTCAGAGTATCAGTAATACAAAATGACAAAAATATAATACGTATAAAGAATTAGAAAACTTACATAAGCTTTGGCAGCCATCTTCTTCGTCATCTCTGTCCAGAAATCTGCTCTGAGTCAATCCTTTGCCATAGAGCTCGAGTGGACATCATTGAATAGGACGTATACTCTGAGAGATCACCTTTATAAGAATGATATCAGTAGTAGGATTGAGTGTTGGAGGAGATATTATCAGAGTGTACGTCCTACTCAGATGGGTCTCTCATCGTTACTATTTTTTTCTGACAGCATGGTAGATGTGCTCCGTCAACAGATTCTTGCTCTGAGCTAAAACTTTATCCCGGAGCTCAATTGGACATCCTTCGTGTAGAGATCGAGTGAAAGGTTCCTGACAGCATGGTGGTCTCCTTTGTCAAAGGATTCGTGCTCATCCTACAAAGGTTGTGGGACGAGCAAGAATCCTTTGACAAAGGAGACCACCATGCTGTCAGGAACCTCTTACTCGAGCTCTACACGAAGGATGTCCAATTGAGCTCCGGGGCAAAGTTTTGGCTCAGAGCAAGAATCTGTTGACGGAGCACATCTACCATGCTGTCAGAAAAAATAGTAACGGTGAGAGACCCATCTGAGTAGGACGTACACTCTGATAATATCTCCTCCAATACTCAATCCCACTACTGATATCATTCTTGTAAAGATGATCTCTCAGAGTATACGTCCTACTCAGATGGATCTCTCAGAGTATCCTCTCCGGTTGGTTGTCCTAATTCATGTATTTTAAGTGTGAGAACGGATGGCTCAGAACGCAACCCAAAATTCATTCTAGCATACATTAGTGTGAATCATCTATGTTCTGTACATATGGTGTAGTATACGTTCTTATCGAATCTAGTATGTAGTATCTGAAGAATGTAACAGAATCAAGATGAACTTACATAATGTAATACTAAAACATCATCTACTACTATATAAGATATAGTGATAGATTGTCGTATCATCATTGCCGAGGGATGAGGGTCGCAGAACAGTCAACTTTATCTACGGCTACATAGTTTATGTCTCGCCAGTCGAATGGCTGCAGGGACTATGTCCTGATCACCATGTCGTACCATAGTTTCTGCCTCGCCAGTCGAATGGCTGCAGAGACTATATGTTCCGATCACCATGTTACCAATTAACCAACCAACAAAACTACTTGTTACAAATATCGGCACTATCGGTGCGTTCGAATCGTAGTATCACATTTTTCGGTGTCGAAAAACAAATAATTATTACTAAATTATCATATTTTTTGGCACTATCGGTGCCCCTGACCAAGCCACCCCCCTACACCACCCCTAGCCCTAACCCGAACCCTACTCCTAGCTCCCCTCCCCCAGCCGCCCTCGTCCCCCCTGTACCGGAGAGAGTGAAAGCGTCAGAGAGAGTGAGAGAGAGGGAGGGGAAGAGTACCACGTACCGGAGAGAGAGGAGAGTCACCGGAGAGCGTGACAGCGCCGGAGAGAGTGAGAGCACCGGAGGGGGGAGGAGAGAGAGTGAGAGCGCTGGAGGGGGGGAGGAGAGTCGCCGGAGAGAGTGACAGTGCCGGAGAGAGTGAGAGCGCCGAAGGGGAAATGAACCCTAACCCGAACCCTAACCCTAGCTCCCCTCCCCCAGCCGCCCTCGTCCCCCTGCCCCACCCCCCCATCCACCCCCACTCACCCCCAACCACCCGCATCCCCCCTGTACCTCCCTCCGAGCCACCCGCACCCCCCCAAACTACCAATAACCAAAACAGATAGGGAGAGAGAGAGAGGGTGAGGGAGGAGAGAGTCACGTACCAGAGAGGGAGGAGAGTCGCCGGAGAGAGTGAGAGTCGCCACCGGAGAGAGTGAGAGCGCCGGGGAGGAAAGAGAGTGAGAGAGGAAAATAGGGAGAAATAAAACGTTGGGGCGGGGATATAATTAGAATTTTGCGACGCTTAAACTACCGTCGCTAAATGCGTCGCTACTAGCGACGTCCCAGCGACGTTTCACGACGACTGGGTCATGTGCTTAATGTACGTCGTTGTTACGTCGCTTAGGTCGTCGCTAGTAGCGACTATGAGCGACGTTTATATAAAACGTCGCTAATATACGTAATTTAGCGACGTTAATTGAACGTTGCTAAATATACGTCACCAATTGAGCAGATTTTAGTAGTGGTATTACTCTTTTTTGATTTGCTCTGTGTAAGATTATTTGGGAAGGAAAGTATTCTTTTGTTGGATAAGTTCAATGGCTCTTGTAATGAGGCTATAGTTGGACAAGAAAATCATCAGGTTATTGTGTATCCTGCCTGCTACTTAGTGTATTTTGATTCAATCAATTAATTTAAGTAATGATTGCCTATGATTGGCCTCTCAATGCCATATCATAGAGTATTATATTTTTCTTGCACACACCTATGCACACATAAAGACAAATGCTATATAGGAAAAAAAAGTTAATATAATGCCTTTATATCATGATTCGGAGACCAAACTTGCAGGATTTCTATATACACAAATGTTAGGCTCATGCCACCAAAGCATTGTATTCACATTTGACCATGCACCTTTGAAAGTAATTATTTATATCAAATGATTTTCCACTTCTGCTTTCATTAGTGGCGGCACTTATGAGCTACACTTATTCATATATTATTGGTAACTGTTGTTGACAGTATACAAGAGTCAATGCTGGTTTCTCTTATGTTTTTTTGTTACACAAGACTACAGTATACAAGAGTACCAATTATTTTTACTGCCGTAGTGCTGAGTATCCTCCAGGTTGCCTTTAGTAGGATCCTTTTATGCAGCAAAAAGCATACATGCAGTAGTTATCTTGTATTGTGTATGTTTAGAGAAATAATCAAAAACCATACATGTGGCAGTTAACTTGTGGGGGTTAAAATGTATCAGAAAATTAAGCCTGCAGATTAACCGGCTGACTGACATCCATGGCAGGGTTTCAAGTATGATGTCTTTAAAGTACTTTAATTGCACATATGCTATTTAGGTGGATATCTATGTCATGCTTCTTTCTTTGTAGGAATGTGTTGCATTGGAGGAACTATATCTCAGCCATAATGGCATCATTAAGATGGAGGACTTTTCCACATTAGAAAATCTTTATCTTGAACATTTCTTCTAATAAACTTACTACCATTGAGGGTATTGAGAAATTGACAAGGTTTAAACTTTATATGCCTTCATTTACCCCTTACTCTGATGGTTTTTCCTTGGTCTATGCAATTTACATTATATCAGCTTGGAGGACTTGTGGCTAAATAGCAGCCAGATAGCATCACTGGAAGGCATTGATGTAGCTGTAGCCAGGTCTACATAGAAGCTCACGACCATATATCTTGAGCACAACCCATGTGTATGATTCTCTAAGCTTTTCTAAAACATTAACTTTCTTTTAGCCTTATTAAGTTTGCTTCCTATTATATCAAGCTACATAATCATCTTATACTTTGTATGTTCTCTTGTCAAGCTATTAAAACTCAATACCTGTCAGGTCAATCTAGACTTTCTACTGCATCAATTTGTAATTTGTAATTTACATGTGTGTACTTGTCTAGTATGGTTGGCCAAACTCGGCCTCTATTTCTGGTCTCATATAATTTCATGTCACAAAGTCAACTAATGAAGTTCTCTGACTTTCTAGTTTCTATGTGATGTATAATTAATTAAGTATGGGGTTGGTGCTCTTACCTTCTTTCACCAGTAAACTATTGGAGCACCAGAAATGAGATCTTACTCAGAACTTTTTTTACGTTGTGCTATTTCAGAAATGATCCTATATAGAATGCAATATTGATCTCAATGTTTTGTTAACTGAAATAATTTTTTGTCCCGGTTTCATTGTTGCAGATGTGAACATATGCCAGGAACGGGGAGAGCGCCCTCCTGATGGTTTTATATGCCCAAGTGGGTGGCAAAAATCAGGAATTACTATAGGTGGGTGGCAAATATTTTAGGTAAAGTTTTATATCCTTGTACAGGGTAAGAGTCTGAGATTGGTTTTCTAGATTTTGCTTTTGGTCCTTTTATGAATATGTTAGATAATTTGAATTTTCTTCACTTGTTCGAAATGCAGATCACATGCTTGAAAGTTTATTGGAGCATTTATGGGTAACCCCTGTTATGACAGCTTCAAAAGATAGTGGAGCTAGTCCTTTTACATTACCTATCCCATATGAGAGCCCTTCAAGGTAATAAATTACTATTTGAAGTTATACATTCCTTGTGCAAGAGAGAACATTTCTGTTGTGTTATCGTTATACATTCCTTACGCTAGACTAAGAACTTTTTGTGAGTATGAACCATTTATGGGTATTCTATTTTGTGTTTGGTACTTGGGAGTACCATGAGGTGAGCTATGCGTTTCTATGAGATGTGTTGGTGTAGAGATTTGTGTATAAAGGATTGATATTGATATCTTATAGCTTGGTATCACATATTATTGTGTGGATATCATGCGTAGGATTTGTTTATCAATTGGTGCTTTGTATCCTACCTAGGAATTAATGTCCTGTTTGTGCATTTTGCGTATCCTGGATACCAATTTGTATGTGAGTGGTACACATACTTGTAGGTTGAGAGTGCAAGTGTGTAGGTTGAGAGTGCGTATCCTGGATACTCCTTTGATGCATTAACTTTTTTCTTGTCCTACATATCTATTGGTGTGTTAATGAGATCCTTTGCTGCATTAACTTTACCATCTTGAAACATTCTTCAATTAAAATATTGAAGGTCCTAGCTTCCAGTTTTTCCTTTTGACACGATATGGTGTCGAACAGATTCATGCTCTCATTAGTGTGGTGATTTTACAAAGTCCATGTCATATTATATGATAGGTGTGGAGTTCTAGGGAAGTTCCATAAGCAATCATTTTATCTTGTATTTCTCTTGCGTCAGCAACACTTCCAGCTTGGTATAATTCATCTAACATAATATTGTAAGTAGCAAGTGCACATAAATGATTAAATATATTTCTCTTCTTCTCTCAGGAACTATATGAAAAATGAAGGTTCTGTGAATATGGGAGGGATATGCTCCGACCGGGTTTGCTACATATTTTGGTTTTTTTGTATAATTTTCAGTTTTGAATGTTTAAGTTGTATGGAAACTACATACTTTGGTTGGATATGTTTATGGTTGGACAAGTGTTAGATGTTTGTGGTTGGACGTGTTGGATGTATTAATGGAAGTTTGTGGTGTATGAACAATATACAGTTTATTAAATAAAAATTGGATTTTGTAGTTATGTGATGTATGTATATCTTATGGAATATTGATATTATGTATTTGTTCGATTCATAATATATAATTATAAATAGAATTTTTGCTATACAAAATTTAGCTTCTCTTGACGGTTATAAAACGTCAACAATTAACTCAATTATGCTGCAAGAGGGATTTTCTTGACGGCTAATAGCCGTCATAGGCCGGAGTTAAGAAAAGTTTTTTCCTATGTTGACGGTTTCTAAAAACTGCTATCTTGACGGCTAAAAACAGTCAAGAAAATTACTTAAAATGACGACAAAAAACCGTCAAAAAAAGCCATTTCATGGACCGTCAAGAAAAGGGGGGGTCTTTTCTTGACTCCGGCCTAGTTGACGGATCTGCAACCGTCAAGATACCCATTTCTTGACGGAGAATCACCGTCAAGAAAAGCCCTTATTCTTGTAGTAATATATTTAATTTTATGATAAAATAACACTCTAGATTAATCAGAGACGAATGATTTTATGTTTCTAGGTATTAGATCTGAATGATGCATTAGAGGAAACCAATATTTGAACGGGTCCAAGCCCTTCGCTTCCGTCGCATGCCTCTATTTTCTCCAAAAATGTCACTAGATTTTTTTTAAAGTGGTCTAGAAGCTGAAACGGACCGAGAGAATTCGAAACATACACAACATAACTTTATTTCATTCATGATACATGCATACATATAAAGGAGATATGTTGTATGTTTACGACTTGCCAATATTTATAATCATTAATTTGTACACTGTATCAGGCATAAGTTACCATGCACCTCTCAATTTCTTATGCAATAATAACTACAAATAAGAAACGATGCATGCATCTCTTCATCTTCCTTTAATGAATTCACTTATTATGTCGCTAAGTCTCTACACATCACAAACGCTCTTAGTAGTTGCATCTCCTTCTTATCCGTTTCATGTTCCTTAAGTTGTGCCCTGAAATACATGATGGTCAACAATGGGTGCTTTGTCAATGACAATTAGCCGTGGAAACCAACAATGGGTGCTTGTCGACAACGATTAACCGTGGAAACCTATGCTCTAATACTAACTGATTAACTGTGGAAATCTATGCTCTAATACCTACTGATACTGAAACAATTGGGAAGAGCAAATGAACTACAAAAAAACACTCTTACCCATATAGTGAAAAAGTATCCACTTTTATTGTATCTTTTATTCATCATTCAACTCCATTTCATTTCATGAGAGAGATGATTCATACTCGTGACCCTTGTTAGCAATCACCCGAATAAAACACGTATTATACGCAAATTTTTTCGTATCTTACATAAACGTATAATACTTACGTACTTTTGAAAAATTCGGATTTGTACGCAAATTTTAAGCCTGTGGCGTTTTAAACGCGTATCGTACGAATTTTTAAAAAAATTGACCAAAAAAATGTGACCAAGAAATCTAACAGTCTTTACTTTCTTGAATCTTGCTGCTATTAGATTTTAAGACTGGCACAATTCTCAAAAATTATCAAAAGAAAAGAAAAAAAAAGTTTCAAAGTAACCAAAAAAAGAAACCCAAGAGTCTTTGCACATGTTGCTTGCAACAATCAAAGAAAAACCGAAAATCCAACCTCTTCTTATTCTCACTCTGAACCCTTGTTTATGAAGGAGTAGAGGTGGGTGGGACCTATATATGCCGAATTTTTAGTGCCGAATTGGTTCATATGTAACGTACTAAACACGAATCAAATTTGATCCGTATGTTTTTCGTTAGACAAATTTTTGATCGAATTTTTGACCGTATTTTACTTATATTGTGCCGATTTATACTAGTACTTTTGTCGTTCCGAATTTTTCCGTTTGCCGAATTGCTAACAAGGCTCGTGACTTAATTATTCCAATATTCATGATCATTAATTTTAATTTGTACAACTTATAATGTACAACTAATGGTGCATAAGTTACCATGCACCTCTCAACTTCCTATGCAATAACTATACCTAACCTACTATGCATGCACCCCTTCGTCTTCCTATAATGAATTCACTTATTCCAATTATAACTCTCACAATGAAGACTTCACTTGAGGGTAATTTAGTCCAGACATTATTTTGTAAGAAACATGTGGGACTTTTATATGTAGAGAGAAGAGAGATTTTGAATGGACTGCGTCACAACTTTACTATTCGTTTTCTTGTTTTGGTGAAGTCCGTGCTAGTTTAGGTTTCGTTAACCATCTCATTAATGAAACGCTGCAGCGATTAGGCTCTCATCGATTCTCTAACATGGAGGCCTCGTTTGGTTACCGGAATTTGAGCTTGGGAAAGGAAAGTGATTCCTTTCCTATGTTTGGACGCCAAAGAAAAGTTGTTGGAAAGGGAAAATGATTCCCAAGAGGTAGGAAAATAGGGGGGAAAGTGGTTCCTCCAATTTATCTAAGGAATCACTTTCCCTCCAACTTTCCCGCATTTATTACAAAAAGTTTTGACCAAAATATCCATGTTCATAATATTATTTACCATTTTTATCCATAATATCTTTTAGACAAAAATATTTCTAAGTAATAATTATTTTTATTAGCACGAGGGTATTTTTGAAAAATTGACTTGATTTTGTTTTCTTTCCTTACAAACACCAAACACTATAATGGAAATTAAAGATATATTCCGGCTATAATCCCGATCTTTCCAAACACCGGAAAGAAAAGTTTATAGGAATTATAATTTCCTAAAGGAAAAGAAATACCGAGGAATCAGTTTCCTTTCCTTTCCATTCCGCGAACCAAACGAGGCGGGAAGGTGTGGGGATTTCTCCCACTGTGAACTGATTATGAGAAAACAGCACATGTCATGGTAGTTAGTATGTGTCTGTTACCAAACCAGCGACAACATACAACAAAAAGGATTTCGGTACAACACCTTATGTCGACATCCCAATCTTTCGACAAAAAATTAAAAGAGAAAGTTAAATGTGTTCAATGTAAAACAAATAGAAACTTGAATCTAATACATTATTTTGTTAGTTTTACAAATAGGATTGTGGGATGGTCCTCCACTTACAGGTTAAGAATGAAGAAAATCTAGCTAGTCTTTGTCAAGTAATCCTTATTATGTTATGCAAAACATTTAACATGCATGTAGTTGTTTGATTGAGTTCCCTATCCATACAGGACTCTCCTAGTATAATCATTGCCGCTAAACCTTCACAATCACTTCAATCATCGCTATAAATATCGAAAACCTATTTCACATCTTCAGCTCACATCCTACAGAGAAACTAAAAAGAGAGTAACAGAGCAATGTCTCCCAATTCCCCCATTCTAGCACTATTTTTGGTTAGCATCCTCTCCTTCCAACTAGTTACTTCCCAACAAACAGGGAAGGCATTGTACTACGTACCTCCATACACGCGTAAGCAATTTTGCCCTCCCATATGTCTCCCAATTCTCCCATTCTAGTCTTTGTCAAGTAATCCTTATTAAGTATTGTTATGTCTGACATTTGTAACATCTGCGCGCATTCATAATTGAGAAGGATCGAGCTTGCAGTAGATGAATTAGTGATTGTCCTTATGAAAATTGGAGCTGGGTATTTAGTTCTAATACTAACAATGCTCATTAGTACAAGATAAAAACCATTAGTACATAGAGCAGAGGTTTCCTGATATACTTCTAACAATGCCAAAAATAATTGGAAGTAAAGCACTTTCCTAAAGGGCAACTAAAGGCGCATCAATGGCACTATATGAAGAAAGTCCATATTATGTTGTAAAGAAGTCCCAAACCCTTCCGAGATATAACTGATAAATGTGCACATACATCAAATTTGATGATATTTACAATGTCATATAAGAAGTATCATAAAAGCGTTTTGTTTACCTCATATTTCAATTGAATTCCCTAAAACTTATAATTTACTCTTTCAACTTATCTTTTCATCACTGTCCTTAATTAACCCTCTACTGCTATGATTTATATATTCTGTGTTTAGCTTCTGCTTGCAATGGGAACCAAGACGACGGAGTGCTTATTGCTCAAGTAAGTGTAGCCATCTTTGACAACGGAAATTTGTGTGGGAAGACGTACAGTGTTACGTGTCTCGGTGGAACAAACGATGCAGATTCTAACCCGTGCATCGGAGGCCAATCAGTCAATGTAAAGATTGTTGATTCGTGCTCGGACTGTGAAGCTGATAAGATGGTACTTTCTGTAGATGCGTTCAAAATGATAGCAGACACAGAAGCGGGAGAAATACGCATCTCCTACACAGAGTACGCACTTAATTCTTCAATAGCTGATCTGACTGTGTTTGTGGGTCTATATGTGCATATTTTTGTAATCAGTTTCTAACTTCCTAATTCTCTATGCAGAGTTCCAACCATATAAAACCCCAAGATGAATCATGCGCCTTCATCAGCTAAATGATTGAGGAATGAGATGTTTCATGTTTCTTATAATAAATTGTATGACATTGCAAAAATATGTCATGGTTTGGCTACTGCCTTTAATGTAATGTCATGAAAAGACCATCACATGATTTGTATGAAGATAATAATTATAATGAAAAAATGTTGAAGCCTTTGCGGCTTTCAATTGTGTGCTCCTCATCCTATATCATTTGAAGTAGAAAATGAATAATGGGATGATTTTATTGATGGGCTACTACTTGCTACTTATAGAGGTTCCAACTCCTCTTCATACTACATTTTCCAATGTGAGACTAAAGTCCCTTATTGATTCTCAACAAATTTATTTTTCAATTATTTTTCCCGTCTTCCATTTCAGAAGTCTACATTAGCAGCATTTATTTGCTTATTTTCAGCTATTCTTTTGTAGTGATAGTGATTCTGAAAGAAGCTTGTGAGCTATGTGAGCTAATACCGAACTAATGATTTCCTCATGGAACCTGATCCAGGTTTTGAAGTAAAAGTAGTTACATCTGAAAGAAATGTCAAACAGGATAATGGGCTCATATAAGTAAGATGAAGGGGTTCAACACAAGCAATGATCCCAGGAATTTATAGGAGCGAAGTACCATTTGTGCCAGTTGTGGGTGTCGAGGAAATACTTGGTTCTTTATCTTGGAGGTGGGAATCTAACTTAATTTTCAAGGAGTTAACGAGTCAATTGAGAATTGCATATAAGTAAGCTGATTTTTGCTGGAAAAGGAGGTTGAAATAGGATTACATGTTTTCGATATAGTTCAAGTTAAATTTAGAAGTCAATTTCAGGTTTAATTTTGTGATTGGGACTTACAATAAGAGAAAGCACCATGGTCCTCAAACATAACATGCCCCCCATCCCCCCAACACACAAACATCCCTCTTCAATAGGCCATCATAACTAGCAACGACCATAACATCAACATTGGGCTTGATAGTAGGCACTTGCCAAAATATCTTAAATTAGCCCGTGTCTCTATTTTCATTGCTAGTTTCCATTTGCTGTACAATTTTTGTTAGTAGATAGTTTGTGGACACATAGAATGAGGAGCGTGTAATTGAAGAATGTTAATGCATAAAAGGGAACTAACCCCATTACTATAGGACCTTTATCCCTGAGCATCTCCAACCCTATTGTCTTGTTAAGTGTTGTGAGTCTTAGGTGGCTCCTATGTGGCATGAGTCACAAGACAATGTCTTGTTTATGTGGCAAAATTATATCTCAACAGACAATGAGATAGAAAAACTCTAAAGTATTGAGGAGACAATAAAAAGTATTTTTTCCAACTTCCAAGGCAACTTTTAAGACAACTACTCATCTTCTTTCTTTTTTCTAATATTTTTTATTCATAATTGATGACATGGAAGAGAAGACATTGTCAAGTGCATTGTCTAGAACAAGACAATCAACTTCACAATGTCTTATTTAATTTTTGCCACATAAGCTTCACAATTGACTTGACAATTGCATTGGAGAAGAACTTTTGAATAAAATTTTGTCATTCCTATGTGGCATTAACTTTTTTCCAAAGTCACAATAGGGTTGGAGATGCTCTGAGTGTCACTTGTTTAGAGTAATGCATGATAGACAAGAAAACTGATCTGTTAGCTTTTAGAAGTTAATGCTCTATCTTGACTGTTGGATGCCTGGAATTAGTACAAGAAACACACAGTGGAAATGTTATTTGAAAGAATGTTATATACTCATTTTCTGCAAGTCGATCGTTTGGACTGGGAAGAATGCTCAAACTACAAAACAAGTACCATTTTTTGTTAACTAAGACCATCTCCAATGGTGATTTCTAAAATTGAGTTCTTATCCTACTTGGCATTGTACTTTAAGGAGATTTTTATCCTAGTTGGAAGAGTTACTACATAGAAATTGTAGACAAACAAAAATGCTCTCCAATGGTTCTCCATTTCTATCCTATGTGTCACATAGTAAAAAGATCAATTTAATGGTGTGGGGCCCAATAATAATTGTCATGAGAGATAAAAGAATTTCTATGAGAGTTTCTACATGTAGAAACCCTCCTAGAAAGTTTCTATCCAACATCATTGCCACCTAGGATAGAAATGGGGATAGAAATCACCATTGGAAGAATTTTTTTCTAAAATGGATTTCTTCCATAGAAATAGGGAAGATAGAAACCCCCATTGGAGATGGTCTAAAAGAAACTGGAGAGAAGTAAAATATTAATTATAATATAAATAGTCAATATTAATTAATATTTTAATAATTTAATTTAATAACTGTTGAGAACTAATAAGGGATTTAGTCCCACATTGGAAAATGTAATATGAAGAGGAGCTAGACTCCCTATAAGTAGTGGAGTAGTCCATCAATAAAAAACACACAACTATTATTCTCTACATGGCATCAGAGCCATAACCACAATTTTTTTTTCCAACCCGCCCAAAGCCAACCCCCCCCCCCCCCGCCCCAAGCCGACGCCCCCCCCCTCCAAGCCGACGCCCCCCCCTCCGCCCCCTCCCAAGCCGACGCCCCCCCCTGCCCCCCCCCCCAGGTCGACGCCCCCCCTGTCCCCCCCCCCACCGCGCCCCCCCTGCCCAACATCCCACCCCTGCCCACCGCCGCCCCCCCTGCTGTCCACGCCCGCCCCCCCCCCCCCTTTTTGCTGACCCCGACGCCCCCCCCTTTGCTGAACTCGACGCCCCCCCCAAACCCTAATTTGCAAGCGCGATTATGTGGACAATTATACGAAGACGGATGGCTGTCAAATACTTTATTTGCACCTTCTGTTCCTAGATTACGTCCTCCGGAACAACAAATGTTTTATTTGTTTTTCGTTCTCGTTCTGCAAATTAAGATCTACATGCGTGTGCCAGTGTTGGCCACGTTAGCAGCGCTTTCGTAAGGTCTCTGTTGGAGACTTTACATAAAGACGAAGACGACGAAGCCGACGAAGACGACGACGACGACGACGAAGCCGACGAAGATGACGACGACGACGAATCAAAGTTGAAGTCGCCATGGATTCGATCCGTGGTAAACTGACAGCAGAAGAGATGAAGGCCTTGGTTGATGATATTTTATCAAAAAAATTAACCGAGGCAACCCCACGTGTGATCCATACTGATGTGGATCCGTCACCCTACAAAATGGGAAAGCTGGACAAGCTGGAAACGAAGTTGAAAGGCACGTCCAACTACTTGAAATGGTCACGGCAGGCACTGCGGACGCTCAAGGGACGAGGCTTGGTTGGCTACGTCAATGGCCAAACCAAGGCGCCCGATGATCCCACCTCAACGGAGTTTGCTATTTGGGAAATTGTCAACAATGTTGTGGCTGGATGGTTGACAGCCTCCTTGACCGACCAGGTGTCGGACAATGTAGAGGCAATGGAGGCTGCTGCTGATATATGGCAGACTTTGAAGGATATGTACTCAGACTCCGGCAATCCTATGCGGGTCTTCCAACTGCAGGATGAACTTGATAGGGTGGCCCAGGACGACCATACCATCTCTGAGTACGCCGCATTGTTGAAGAAATACTGGTCTGATCTGGATCACTATGATCCTCTTGGGATGGAAGATGCACCGGTCGAACCAGCATTTGCGAAACATTTCCAAAAGTTCTTGGATTATATTTCGCGACAACGGATGATGAAATTCTTGAAGGGTCTTCACCCTGCGTTTGAGCATAGAAGAAATGTGCTCCTAGCACAGCCCATGCTCCCAACCTTGGAAGAAGCCATAGCTGCCATGGCACAAGAAGAGGCTCGATTGAAATTGATGCCCAACAAGGGCTCTTTCCAGGGGAAGCAAGCCGCTGTTGACAAGTCTGCCCTTGCCGCCTTCAATCAGCCTCCCTCTGTGGCCGGTGTTTGCCACAACTGTGGTGACTCAGGGCATTACATCAGATTTTGTCCAAAACCCCTGTCGAGTGATCGTGGACGGGGCCGAGGAGGACGTCGAGGTGGTAGATACGGTTATGGTGGAAGACGGGGACATTATTCTGGCGGCCACAAAGCAAATCTGGCGGAAGAAGGAGGCGAACATCACATGGCTGAGTTAACCCCTCTTGAGAAAGAGTTCCTCGAGAGGTTACGCAGCACGAAGCTGGGTTCGGACGGCAGTCATGGGGCGTCATCTACCTCGGGGGATCACATTACTTGCTTTGCCCAAACCAGCACAGGTATTCCTGCGCGTGCTCTTGCAGCAGCTGTCCACCAACCAGGTTGGATTATGGACTCTGGGGCATCTCGCCATGTCACGGGATCCCGCGGTGAGTTCTAGGACTATACTCACCTACCGACGCCGGAGAGCATTCAGACTGCTGATGGTAACTCCAGCCCTGTCATGGGTAAAGGCACTGTTGCATGCACCCCTTCTCTCACTCTCACCAATGTCTTACATGCTCCGTCTTTTCCTGTCAATCTTTTTTCTATTAGTACCATTATTCTTGATTTGAACTGTACTGTTTCCTTTGACATTCCTACGGTGACTTTTCAGGAGAAGGGGACAGGACGACGACTAGGGACTGGCACATGGCATAAGGGGCTGTGATACTTGGACATGACTGGACTGGACAAAGCATTGGCATCTTTGGTAGCAGACACACCACCGGAAGATTTATGATGCAGTGTAGAAGATGAATTGCTACTCCACCACCAGCGTGTCGATCATTCTTCTTTTAAAATTATTAGTCGAATGTATCCGTCCTTATACCAAAGGGCAAATAAAGAGAAGCTATTTTGTAATGCATGTGAGTTGGGTAAGCATACTAGAAGTACGTATGTGAGTTCAGGAAGTCGAATTTCAGCTGCATTTGATATGATACATTCGGACGTATGGGGTCCTTGTCCTACAACCGGTATTAACGGTTTCCGATGGTTCGTCACTTTTATTGATTGTTATACTCGCGTAACATGGGTCAACCTTATGAAGAATAAAAGTGACGTCTTTGAGGCGTTTCGAGACTTTCATCGCCGGGTAGAAACACAATATTGTACTAAAATTAAGTACTTACGGTCTGACAATGGGACGGAGTATACAAATAAGAAGGTTGCTGAGTACTTATCCACACATGGAATACTACACCAAACTTCATGTGCCTATACACCGGCACAAAATGGTGTGGCCGAACGGAAGAATAGACACCTACTGGAGGTCGCACGGACGATGATACTGGCTATGAATGTCCCGAAACACTTATGGGGGCAGGCGGTGTTAACGGCCTCTTACCTCATCAACAGAATGCCATCTCAGGTATTGGACTGGAAGATGAAGAAGATACATATGTTAAACAGGGGGAGCAGCAGACAATGGCAAAGAAGCTCCAAGTCTACAGAAGGAGACAGCAGAAGTCCAGTACTGTGCCTGTACCGTGCCCTGTGCCTACTGTACCAAGTCCCTCGTCTACTCCTACTCCAACTCTTGAAGATGTTGCCCCCGCACTGAATCAATCTGATTCTGATGCGGATCTCTCTGACTCTGATGATACGATCTCTCCACCACCTATTGCTCCCTTAAGAAGATCTTCTCGCATCAATGCGGGTAAGGCTCCTAGTCATTTTGATGATTATGAACATGATATTGCCAACTACCTGTCTTATTCTAACATTTCTTCGAATTATCGAGCCTTCATTGCATCATTAGACTCTACTTCGTTGCCCAAAAGTTGGCAGGAAGCAAAGAAAGATCCAAGGTGGAAAGCTGTAATGATGGAAGAACTTGGAGCACTGGAGAAAAATAAGACGTGGGAGCTGGTTCCATTACCCAAAGGAAAGAAAACTGTGGGATGCAAATGGGTATACACAGTAAAGGAGACGTCAGAAGGAAAGGTGGAACGATACAAGGCGAGGTTGGTGGCAAAGGGATACACACAATCATATGGCATCGACTATGATGAGACGTTTGCTTCAGTAGCAAAAATGAGCACCGTAAGAACTCTGATCTCCATTGCAGCAAACTATGAGTGGAAGCTATACCAATTAGATGTGAAGAATGCCTTTCTTCATGGGGATCTACAAGAAGAAGTGTACATGGAACTCCCGCCAGGGTGCTACGCTACAGAATCAGACGGAGGGACGTCGCATGGAAAAGTGTGCAAACTAAAGAAGTCGCTATATGGGCTCAAGCAATCTCCTCGAGCCTGGTTTGACAGATTCAGAAAGGCTGTTACAAGCATGGGATACCATCAAGCAAATGCAGATCATACGGTCTTTCTTCAGCATGCAAGAGGCCACATCACTATACTTGCTGTATATGTGGATGATATAGTAATCACAGGTAATGATGAAGCCGAGATCGCTAAACTGAAGTCAAAACTCGTGAAGGAGTTTGAAGTGAAGGATTTAGGAGCGATGAGGTACTTTTTAGGTATCGAGGTGTGTGAAGGCGAACAAGGAATTGTTCTCTCACAGAGAAAATACACACTAGATCTGCTGGAGGAGATAGGGATGCTGGGATGCAAAGCAACAGTCATTCCAATTGACTAGAAGTGCAAGTTGCGAGCAGAAACAGGAGAGCCAGTTGATCGTGAAAGATATCAACGACTTGTAGGGAGATTGATTTATCTGGGGGACACTCGCCCTGATATCTCATTTGCGGTGAGTGTAGTAAGTCGCTACATGCATGATCCAAGAACGGGTCATATGGATGCAGTGTTTCAGATCTTGAGATATCTGAAAGGGACGCCGGAGAAAGGGCTATGGTTCAAGAAGAATGGATGTATAGAAGTCGAGGGATACTGCGATACAGACTGGACAAGCTGCATAGACGATAGAAGGTCTACCATGGGATATTGTGTCTTTGTAGGAGGAAACTTGGTCTCATGGAGAAGCAAGAAACAGTCTGTGGTAGCACGTTCTACAGCTGAAGCAGAATACAGAGCACCGGCTTTAGGAGTGTCGGAGTTGCTGTGGGTGAAAGCGTTGCTGACTGAGTTGAAGCTAGACAAGGGAGCACCGTTACGTCTTCTGAGCGATAGTCAAGCTGCAATAAGTATAGCTAACAATCCAGTTCAGCACGACAGAACGAAGCACATCGAGATCGATCGATTCTTCATCAAAAAAAGCTGGAACAAGGGATACTGAAGATTGATCATGTTCGCTCAGAAGAACAAGTGGCAGACTGTCTGACTAAGGGTCTTAGTTCAGTAAGTCTGTCGAAGCTATGTAACAAGATAGGAATGATTAATATCTATTACCCATCTTGAAGGGGAGTGTTGAGAACTAATAAGGGATTTAGTCCCACATTAGAAAATGTAATATGAAGAGGAGCTAGACTCCTTATAAGTAGTGGAGTAGTCCATCAATAAAAAACACACAACTATTATTCTCTACAATAACTAAATATGTTAATTAATGTAAACATGATCACCACAAATCAACCCTCCTACGGTCCTATCCTGCTTTTCAGGTTTCGCCCAAATCAGTACCCGGTTAATTTGTTCACCACAAGATGCTATATGATAGGGTTTTTCTTGTACAGATCCTTGCAACTTTTAATAACCTGTAACATGTCACTATGATGGTTTCATGTTGCCTTCTTCCTCTACCTATCATAAACAATGAAGAACCACACCATCTTAGATGACAACCCTATGATAGATGATTCTGATGCAGTTAGTCCATATTCTCGATTTTCTTTTTCCTTTTTGTTCATCTGCTAAAACTAGTGTTGGTGAATGGTCACCCTCCATTTTGGTTTGTGCAGCTGTTTCAAGTTTATCTTCATGTTCTATTCTATCCCCCAGGACAAGGTTCGCATCATGAGTAAATTCGCACAAATTATATATATATTCATAAAAGGTTTGCAAAGAATAACATGCAGGAATAAATTTGCACAAATCATATTCATAAAAGGTTTGCAAAGAATAACATGCAGGGAGACTGTAACGCCCCAGTCCCAAAATACGTAGGACCAAGTACGTAAACATGCCAGCTGTAGATATACGAAAAATACTCCAATGTATGGAATCCTCGTATAAATACATAAGCTGTAAAATATAGAGAACCAAGACATGCTAAATCTCATCCACAAATATAGAATAAAATAAAGATAGAAATAACTTGAATAGTTATGGTACAATCGTTGGGCGGAGACAAATCCACTACCAACTAATTTAAATAAGAAAGAATTATACAAGGAAATGATTTGGTCACGCGAAGGAGATGGCGATCCAAAAGCAACATCTCGAAGAATAGAGCGCAAGACATGGCCTTAGCTAGAGCACCTGCAGAAAATCACAAGACACACCTGGAGAGATAACCAGGTCCTCAGAGGGACGTAACAAGACACATAATATCATGCCAATAAACTGAATAATAAAGCTCAACAGAAAAGTATGCATGAGTAAAGGTTCCTAGCCATCCTATGTGATATGCAGTTTGAGGACAACGTTCTACGCAGGGGCTGTAACGGATTCACGCAAGCAAGTAATAGAGAGTGGCCAGCAAGTAGCGCTCATCCGAGACGCTATCGGCCTGGGCAGAAGGTAGTGCTCATGAGAGTCACCCTCGGCCCAGAATGTGTAAAAATAAAATGTAGCCCCTACGCTAATAACTGTCCCTTCCCCCTAATGATACTATACATGTGTCGACTCCACGGCACTGTTTTAATCCTTAATAACTGCCAAGTCTTCGAAAAAAAAATCTATTGGCAGTTATATCCTAACGCACGGCCTATACGCACCAATGATCAGTCAGCACGCAAGTTCGCATCTATATGCGACTCACAACTCACACAAAATCCGTGGTACATCGTGACAGTTTATGAGATGCACTAAACATACGGTGGTACCTTAACTCTAAGTCAATTGTATAAAATATAATAATTTGCATATATATATAATTTTGAAAGAACAACCTAAAGAAAAAGCATGCATGATATTGAGCAAAAAATTAAACAGTAAAGGCAAGGTGTCTTGCCTGAGGTTATGTGCAAAAGAGAATAATCCAGTAGCTCGAACAGACCAATAGATGAAGCAAGAAAAGCCAAATGCCGCAGATGACTCCGGATGCTGCAACAAACATCACGAACGAGTTTGGAATATAAGATATGCCTAGGAAATGCCTGTCCAAAAGTTAAATTCTGGAATAGGGGCAAAATCGTAATTTCGGGTTAAAACGATATCCGCCGTTGGACCCGCATTGCACCGAAATGCGTGCCAATATCTACGGTCTCTAAAGTCGTCAAACTACATATCTACATATTTGTTTTGATGAGACGAACCCAACGGTATGTCCAATTTTGGATTTCGGTGGGCTGTGCACAAAATCGCCCGTTGAGTGGGATTGTGGGCCCGCCAAAATAGCGTTCCGATCAACTGTCTCAGAATTGGACCAAACTTGGCTCACAGGACCAGAAAAATATTTCGAGTCCAATGGCGCAAGTTTCATCGTGATATGATGAGTGTGCACAAAGTTGTGACTTAATTTGAAAAGGATCGATACGGGGTATCTCGACGGATACGCACTGATTTCGTCGCACACATGCAACGAAATCGAGTTCCGTCAGTTCCCACACGTCGACAACATCCATACGCGCCTTTCGATGTATATAGTGTGCGACCACGTCGCCCGGTTTGTCGGGGCGCATGCCGTATCGGGTGTTTTTCCACTTTTTGAAAACAGAATTTATAATTTTTTGGAAAACTTTAACAACGTGTAACTTTCTACATACTAAATGAAAAGTGAATCCAAAAGGTGCGTTACAATCTCGGTTATGTTGTCTTTGACTGTCTTCAATTAGTTTTTATGAAAGTTTGATGGACAGCGAGAAAAGTGGCCGACAAGTTGGTGTTTCAAAACACTTTTTAATATTCAGAAAAGTGGGTTTTTCTCCAACTTCGTCTCGATTTTTCGAGCAAGTTGGATGGCCATGTCGAAATCCACCTGGGGGATCTCGAAGAGGGTCATGTGGGCTTCCTACACGAATTTACGGATCGAAAAACGGACTAGAATCGAGAAAGAAATCAAACGGGGAAGTGGGATACCTTAAAGTGGGAATCTGTTGTTGTTGTTGTTGATGGTTCCTTTGTCTTCTTCGCGAGCACGGCTTCGCCATGGTGCGTCCGAGCTTCGCCGTGGAGTGGGGAGGAGGAAGGAGGAGAGGATGGAGGTGGAAGAAATTAGGAGGTGAAAGAAAATTTAGGGTTTTTCCAAAACATATATATATATATATATATATATATATATATATATATATATATATATATATATATATATATATATATATATATATATATATATATACACACTGAGGTTCGGCCACTATTAATGCTGTTGCTTATTATACAAAGGGGGGGGGGGGGGGGGGGGGGAAGCACACGATATTGTGCTGTTGTGCCTTTTTTTTTACTTGGGGTGGTCGGGTGGGGCCGACCACCTCATGTGTTTTATATATATATATATTTTTCTTTTCTTAATCTTTTAAATCTAAAGCCATAATATATATATATATATATATATATATATTTTATATATATATATATATATATATATATATATATATATATATATATATATATATATATATACAAAGGGGGAAGCACACGATATTGTGCTGTTGTGCCTTTTTTTTTACTTGGGGTGGTCGGGTGGGGCTGACCACCTCATGTGTTTTATATTTTTTTTCTTTTTTCTTTTCTTAATCTTTTAAATCTAAAGCCATAATATATATATATATATATATATATATATATATATATTTTTTTTTTTTTTTTTTTTTTTTTTTGGGGCCCGGGGGGGGGGGGGGGGGGGTCCGGGGGTGGGGGGTAACCCGGGGGGAGGGGGGGGCAGGGGGGGGTGGGGTGTCCGGCAAGGGGCCCCCAACCCGAGGCCGCGGCCAAAGCCGCCCAGCCACCTCGGGTGGGGAAGGGAGGGCTCGAACCTAGCCCACCGCTAGGGGAGCCAACCCTCCTAACCACAAGAGCTAGGCCCGCCGGACATATATATATATATATATATATATATATATATATATATATATATATATATATATATATATATATATATACATCAAAAATTTATTTAAATCCAAATATCATTTAAAAGTCAACTATCCAATTATTTAATCTATTTGAGCATATCTATATATATATAATACATTTAAATATATTTATGTATCTATATATTTAATAACCATGTATATATATGCATATATCCATAAATCTTATTTAAAACTTTAAATACCAAATTAAATATTATCTACCCAATTATTTAATATATTTACACATATCTACATATAAATAAAATTCAAATCGCAATAAATCAACTAAAAATAATAATACTATATCTATAGAATATTCATGTTTATTAAATCTCCACAAAATAACTTTAATAATAATAAATTAATAAAATCATCCCAATGGGTGAACATTACCACTCACCCATGTATGGGTCCAAAAAATTGTACCATCTTGTAAAATATTATTTTATTAATAAAACATAAATTTTGTACCAAAAGCCAATAAATATTCAATCAAGTCTCAAAATTATTTAAAATATTTGCACACACATAAAATGTTCCTACATGGCCATCTTAGTCACCCCACATGCTCACATGGGCTTAAATTTTGTTCAGGCCCTGTTCGGGCTGAATTGGCCAAACCGGGTCATCAAAAAATAAAATAAATAAAACCATAAATTGTATAAATTTATTTTTAAGTCTAATCAATAAAAAAAATAATTAAAAAAATTAGGAGTTTTACATCCTACCCAACATACAAGAATTTTGTCCTCGAAATTTAGGATGAATAGGGTAGATAGGGTTGAGGGATAGGAAGAGTTCGTCAATACCAAAAATGCAGTTAAATTTTAGAGGAGGCAATAAAACGGCGTTCAACACCACCTTGGAATAGAAAATTGTGGAGTCGATATAGAAAAATATATCACGGTTATGGAATTGAATAAAGGTTGCCAGTGATGGTAACAAAATTTTGATAATCCAAATTGGAGAGTAATAAGGGATTGAGTAGATCAAAGAGAATAATTAGACGTTTGGGAGATATGGTTCCTTGAGAGAAACTGGAGCCTAATCGCCTCGATTGAGAGTTTGATTTAAGTGAATGGTTGCAATCATTCTCGAGTGCTCAAGAACAATTGGAAGGATACTATAATAATTCTAGGGTTGAGAATGAGTAATTGTTAAAGACGAGGATATAGCCACATGAGTCGGTCGGTGGCTATCTACATTTGTGTATAATTAACCGATTGGGCAACCAAAGATGATACCTTGAGTTTATCTTAGCAAGTACAGTGCCTTGTCTTTCCAAAATAAGTAAAAGACAAGAACAACAAAGGTTTCAAAGGCGGTGTTATATATTGAGTACGAATTGCGGGGTTCATAGGCGGCAAAAATAATTCAAAAGAGAATTGTCAAGGCGGTCGCGGAAGAGACCCTAAGGCAGGTTTAACTATGTCTCCATCCGCATAGAATAAGATATGATAAGCGAACCAAAGTGCAATAGGTTGATCAGACCATCATGCACCGGTTCTGATTAGACAATATGTTAGTGGGTGCACCCAATAAAATATGTCATGATCAAGCTTGATAACGAAATAAGCTTGCAAAACTGAAGCTACATTAGCAGCATGAGATAGTCAAATATGAGCAAGGGAGGTACTGATGAAGAAAATTTTAAATAGTCCAAGATCTTTTAAAATCGAGGCTCGTCCGAAGTGTGGACCTATACAGTTGTCCTAGTGTTTCTTCATTTATGGCTTGGTAGACCAGATAAGTTTGGGTCCTCTGAATTTATAGACTAAGTGAACTTACCAATGTGGTTCACAAGGATAAAGGTTTGTTAGGTGGTGAGGTATTCTAC
The DNA here is from genome assembly GCA_029216955.1 of Iris pallida. Taxonomy (NCBI): domain Eukaryota; kingdom Viridiplantae; phylum Streptophyta; class Magnoliopsida; order Asparagales; family Iridaceae; genus Iris; species Iris pallida. The sequence continues at coordinate 8,268,846 of JANAVB010042820.1, read as the reverse complement.
CCAACTTACAAGAGTTAAACTAATAGTATCATGGGACAATGGGTCAAGCAATCAAGATAAAGTACAAATTTAAGCATTTAAGGAATTTAGTATAACACAATCACATATCGGGTCGAAAGAATTGAGTCGAGGTTGAATCCCTATCCGTGGTCGAAAATATATCGGTATCATGGTAAAGATTATAGTTTGGCTATTTTGATTAGAAGGTCATATCATGAATATAGTGTACAAGGAGACGTGTTTTAGTGGGACATGATATATCTACATGAAGGTGGACTTGTCTAGGTCTTACACATGAAATTTGTTGGAAGGAAAAGTCTAGTGTTGTGCTCCAAATATCCAAGTCACGGTAAGGGACGCCAAAAGATCTAAAATAGAAAGTGGGAGTTCACGAGGTGATAATTAATGCACAAAAATAAAGAAGATCAAGTTAAAGAATGAAATAAAATTAATTAGAGAATCCAGTAAAAATAATTTAGGATCATAGTTCTAGAGAGAAGATAGCCTCTTAAATGAATAAAGTCAACGAACAATTAAATCATTATTCAAATTGCAAATGGGTTAGAAGGTCGCATTTAAAAGATCTAGAATTTGAAGGAAGGTTGAATAAGCCGAGGTAGAAATACAGTCACATAGCTGGGTAGACGGCTAACAACACTTGTGTATATACTACTATCATGGTCATGGGTGATATGGCAATTAGTGTGGAATACTTCTAACTCCTTAGGGCTACCTTGGTGGCCTACCATTAAAATTTAACTCAAGTTTCCTCCAAAAGTTTCAAAATTTAAACTTTCAAAAATAAATCAGCAAAATTTTGTATTCACTCCAAGCCGTTCAAATTCATCATAAAATTTTTAAATCACTTCATAAATCTCAAAGCAAAATTTTATCATGTTACTACTAACCTTTTCCAAAAAATTTAAATTCCACCATTTAACTCAAGAGTTCATAATTTATGAATCCATAAAAATTTCACAATCAATCAAAAATTTAACACTCTAAAATTTTCCAATAACTCCTAATAAAAATCTTAGCATATTAAAAGCAACCTCAAAAAAAATTAAGCTCAATGCTCTCATCAATTTTTAACTTCTATTCATGCTAAGTTATTCCAACAAAATCACAACTTTTAAATGGTACTTTATTTGATCAATCAAAACAACCTTATCACATCATTAATATATTTTCCAAAAATATTTTTAATATTAGCAATCCCACATTAAACTAAATTTTCAAATAATCTTATTAGTCAAAAATTATTATTTTTACCAAAATCTAAATAGATTTGTAAATCCTCAATCAAAGGACACAATTTAAAATAAGAAAAAAAAATTTCAAAAATTATTTTCATAACTTTCAAATATTTTAAACCAAAATTCAGAAATCATTACTTCCACTTAAAATTTAAAATTTACTAAACACGAAAATCGCAAGTTGTACAACTCAAATTTAAATCATTTCTACGGCCATTTTTTTTTAAAGTTACGATCATTTCCAAACCAAATTTATAACTGTTCCAAGGTGTATAACTATAATACAATAATTCATAAACATCAAAACTCGAAAATCAAATAAATTTTATATTTGTTCAAAACTGTATCTATCATCCAAACTCATAAATATCATAACTCGAAGAGCAATCAATTCTATATTTGTTCAAAGATGTATAGCTATAATCCCATAATTCATAAATATCAAAACTCAAAAATCAAATCAATTTCTTAAATCAAGGGTATAAAGATTCTAGCTATATATTTATATATATTTTTCCTTCCTGCAGTATCAATCCTATGGTGTTTACTATTTAGAAATCTCAAGATAAAACTTTCCTTGGTATATCCTACTTTACAAATTACTATTCATTAAATCACACTAAAAAAGCCTTTTAACTCAATTAGAGTCTTGAATGTATTCCAATTGCCAATATAACCATTCTAGCCATATGTGTGACCTATGAGCATATACTAGTGTAGTCATCTTCCTAGTTAACACTAAGCACGAAAATAAGAATCAACGGTAGAGTGGAATCAAGCAAGATGCAATTCAAGGAAGTCAATCGAGAGTTCGGAATTTGAAGCCAAGGGAAAAGGTCAAGCTGTATGGATGAGATTTCTAGATTCTAATCCTATGTTGCAGGCTCACATCGGTACAGTAAAGTAACCGAAGTGACAAACTCGACCTGCATGGGCCACCACAAAAACATGTAACGCCCCAGTCCCAAAATACGTAGGACCAAGTACATAAACATCCAGCTGTAGATATACGAAAAATACTCCAATGTATGGAATCTTCGTATAAATACATAAGCTGTAAAATATAGAGAACCAAGACATGCTAAATCTCATCCACAAATATAGAATAAAATAAAGATAGAAACAACTTGAATAGTTATGGTACAATCGTTGGACGGAGACAAATCCACTACCAACTAATTTAAATAAGAAAGAATTATACAAGGAAATGATTTGGTCACGCGAAGGAGATGGCGATCCAAAAGCAACATCTCGAAGAATAGAGCGCAAGACATGGCCTTAGCTAGAGCACCTGCAGAAAATCATAAGACACACCTGGAGAGATAACCAGGTCCTCAGAGGGACGTAACAAGACACATAATATCATGCCAATAAACTGAATAATAAAGCTCAACAGAAAAGTATGCATGAGTAAAGGTTCCTAACCATCCTATGTGATATGCAGTTTGAGGATAACGTTCTGCGCAGGGGCTGTAACGGATTCACGCAAGCAAGTAATAGAGAGTGGCCAGCAAGTAGCGCTCATCCGAGACGCTATCGGCCTGGGCAGAAGGTAGTGCTCATGAGAGTCACCCTCGGCTCAGAATGTGTAAAAATAAAATATATCCCCTACGCTAATAACTGTCCCCTCCCCCAATGATACTATACATGTGTCGACTCCCCGGCACTGTTTTAATCCTTAATAACTGCCAAGTCTTCTAAAAAAAATCTATTGGCAGTTTTATCCTAATGCACGGCCTGTACGCACCAATGATCAGTCAGCACGCAAGTTCGCATCTATATGCGACTCACAACTCACACAAAATCCATGATAAATCGTGACAGTTTATGAGATGCACTAAACATACGGTGGTCCCTTAACTCTAAGACAATTGTATAAAATATAATAATTTGCATATATATATATATAATTTTGAAAGAACAACCTAAAGAAAAAGCATGCATGATATTAAGCAAAAAATTAAACAGTAAAGGCAAGGTGTCTTGCCTGAGGTTATGTGCAAAAGAGAATAATCCAGTAGCTCGAACAGACCAATAGATGAAGCAAGAAAAGCCAAATGCCGCAGATGACTCTGGATGCTGCAACAAACATCACGAACGAGTTTGGAATATAAGATATGCCTAGAAAATGCCTGTCCAAAAGTTAAATTCTGGAACAGGGACAAAATCGTAATTTCGGGTCAAAACGATGTCCGCCGTTGAACTCGCTTTGCACCGAAATGCGTGCCAATATCTACGGTCTCTAAAGTCGTCAAACTACATGTCTACAGATTTGTTTTGATGAGACAAACCCAACGGTATGTCCAATTTTGGATTCCGGTGGGCTGTGCACAAAATCGCCCGTTGAGTGGGATTGTGGGCCCGCCAAAATAGCGTTCCGATCAACTGTCTCAGAATCGGACCAAACTTGGCTCACAGGACCAGAAAAATATTTCGAGTCCAATGGCGCAAGTTTCATCGTGATATGATGAGTGTGCACAAAGTTGTGACTTAATTTGCAAAGGATCGATACGGGGTATCTCGACGGATACGCACTGATTTCGTCGCACACATGCAACGAAATCGAGTTCCGTTAGTTCCCACACGTCGACAACATCCATACGCGCCTTTCGATGCGTATAGTGTGCGACCACGTCGCCCGGTTTGTCGAGGCGCACGCCGTATCGGGTGTTTTTCCACTTTTTGAAAACAGAATTTACAATTTTTTGGAAAACTTTAACAACGTGTAACTTTCTACATACTAAATGAAAAGTGAATCCAAAAGGTGCGTTACAATCTCGGTTATGTTGTCTTTGACTGACTTCAATTAGTTTTTATGAAAGTTTGATGGACAGCGATAAAAGTGGCCGACAAGTTGGTGTTTTAAAACAGTTTAATATTCAGAAAAGTGGGTTTTTCTCGAACTTCGTCTCGATTTTTCGAGCAAGTTGGATGGCCATGTCGAAATCCACCTGGGGGATCTCGAAGAGGGTCATGTGGGCTTCCTACACGAATTTACGGATCGAAAAACGGACTAGAATCGAGAGAGAAATCAAACGGGAAAGTGGGATACCTTAAAGTGGGAATCTATTGTTGTTGTTGTTGATGGTTCCTTTGTCTTCTTCGCGAGCACGGCTTCGCCATGGTGCGTCCGAGCTTCGCCGTGGAGTGGGGAGGAGGAAGGAGGAGAGGATGGAGGTGGAAGAAATTAGGAGGTGAAAGAAAATTTAAGGTTTTTCCAAAACATATATATATATATATTTTTTTTATTATATATATATATATATATATATATATATATATATATATATATATATATATACTGGGGTTCGGCCACTATTAATGCTGTTGCTTATTATACAAAGAGGGGGGGGGGGGGGGGGGGGGGGAAGCACACGATATTGTGCTGCTGTGCCTTTTTTTTTTTTTTACTTGGGGTGGTCGGGTGGGGCCGACCACCTCATGTGTTATATATATTTTTTTTTCTTTTTTTCTTTTCTTAATCTTTTAAATCTAAAGCCATAATATATATATATATATATATATATATATATATATATATATATATATATATATATATATATATATATATATACATCAAAAATTTATTTAAATCCAAATATCATTTAAAAGTCAACTATCCAATTATTTAATCTATTGAGCATATATATATATATATATATATATATAAAATACATTTAAATATATTTATGTATCTATATATTTAATAACCATGTATATATATGCATATATCCATAAGTCTTATTTAAAACTTTAAATACCAAATTAAATATTATCTACCCAATTATTTAATATATTTACACATATCTACATATAAATAAAATTCAAATCGCAATAAATCAACTAAACATAATAATACTATATCTATAGAATGTTCATGTTTATTAAATCTCCACAAATAACTTTAATAATAATAAATTAATAAAATCTTCCCAATGGGTGAACTTTACCACTCACCCATGTATGGGTCCAGAAAATTGTACCATCTTGTAAAATATTATTTTATTAATAAAACATAAATTTTGTACCAAAAGCCAATAAATATTCAATCAAGTCTCAAAATTATTTAAAATATTTGTACACACATGAAATGTTCCTACATGGCCATCTTAGTCACCCCACATGCTCACATGGGCTTAAATTTTGTTCAGGCCCTGTTCGGGCTGAATTGGCCAAACCACGTCATCAAAAAATAAAAATAAATAAAACCATAAATTGTATAAATTTATTTTTAAGTCTAATCAATAAAAAAACAATTAAAAAAAATAGGGGTTTTACAAAGACTGACAAAAAAGGTTTTGATAACTCCAACGTATGTACCGGTCTCATTTACTTACATCGAGACTGATATGGATATAACAAGCTAGCTTTTCTACCACATTTTGGATTACAGTGAATAAAAGGTTATATAGTTTCAATATTAGTAGCTGAATATATGTACTAAATTTTTTTTACCAATTTTTAGCTAAGCTGTTGAAAGACAAGTAAATACTTACAAATGTTTTGGTAGCCCATTCGTCTACTAACTTTCTATCTTTCTTTCGCTTATGAGTACGTTCGAATATCTTGGAAAAGTCGACAGTACTCGTATCTAAGACTGCCTTAGCAGTCACCTCGCACTGTAAAAGTTAAATCTATGATATAAATATAAATAATAAAGGTTTTTTTAGGGGCACCACCACTTCTACTAGGGGCAGCCCAATTTTTTTTGAAAAAATTACAAGTTTGCCAAAGGTTTTTTTTACTAGGGGGCAGCCCATTATTTACTATATAAGCCAAAGTTGTTTTATTTCTTCTCTCTTTCTTCCTCTATTACTTATCTTCCTCCACTCTTCCTCCACTCTTTTTTTCTCCTCCTCATAAAACCCTAGAATTAACCTAACCTAGGTGAAATTGTCCCCCCACCTAAATTTGTTAAAGAATTAACCCTTCACTTCTCCCATTTATTTGTAAGTCGTCGAATTTATTTTTGTGTAATGTTTTAACCTAAATTTTACATATAAAAGTTGAATTTTGTGTTTAATGTAGAAAGAAATAGAAAATAGAACAACCCGGACCATCAAATGCTGGATACTCTCCTCCCACAACGTCCGAAGAACACTTTGATGCATCGGAAGCCCTTGTGGTAACTACACTTTAACTTTATTTCGGATGAAAAATCAGACTTTGACACAGAGGACTGCCACTTCTCTGGCAGTCCCTCTCATGGATTTGGACTGCCAGGGATATGGCAGTCCTATGTATGTGAGGGACTGCCACATCTCTGGCAGTCCTATATATGTGGGGGACTGCCACATCTCTGGCAGTCCTTTTTAATTTCATATGCTTACATTTTGGCTTTATGTAGTTGTTTAGTTTTGACTTTTAACTTCTATTGTAGGAGTTGCGATCTTCCGATGTTGCGGTACATGCTCCAATTACAATCGATGTTGCGATCTTTCGTTTCAATCATGCTCCAAGAGACTTACCTGCTGACCACTGTGACGTCGAAATCGACTGAGTATCAATGTGTTATATGGAGGACCACTTTTGTATACATTTTGGCATTTTGGTTATAGATGACCACTTTTGTATACATTAAACTATGAAATATGAAGTCCAATATATGTTTCTTACTTTTATCCATGTGTTATATGTGCTTATCTGGGTGTTATACATGTGTGTTTTGTGTGTTTGGCAGAGTATTATACATGTTTTACATGTGTGCTAAAAACCATCAGAGGACTGCCACACCCAGGGCAGTCCTTCACATGTGTTGGACTGCCCTGGGTGTGGCAGTCCTAGCCATGAAATGTTCTGTGATTAGGTGTTATACATGTGTGTTTTGTGTGTTTGGCAGAGTATTATACATGTTTTACATGTGTGCTAAAAACCATCAGAGGACTGCCACACCCAGGGCAGTCCTTCACATGTGTTGGACTGCCCTGGGTGTGGCAGTCCTAGCTGAAATGTTCTGTGATCTAATCACAGAACATTTCATGGCTAGGACTGCCACACCCAGGGCAGTCCAACACATGTGAAGGACTGCCCTGGGTGTGGCAGTCCTAGATGAAATATTCTGTGACTAGATCACAGAACATTTCAGCTAGGACTGCCGCACCCAGGGCAGTCCAACACACGTGCTTATTGTGAATTGTCACTAAAATAGTAAGATAGATCTCCATCCAGACAATTCTCCTCTTGGCTCTATGGAAGGCCTACCTTTATCCCATTAGCAATTTAATACAACCAAATAATGTTGGATTAAGTAGCTTCAATTCTTGCTCGCTCCAGGTCTAGTTACCGATTGGTTTGGATTCTGAGGGTGATAGTCACAATTTTGCCAACAATTGGATATTCTGGTCAACAAGCCTCCCAACTGATCAAATTGAATGGCCTATTACTCAGCCAATTAATCACTTGACTAATCAGAGTTTTAGAACAGTGCTAATACCTAGAAGGTTGACTACAGGTTGAAATGGTTGTATACTTCCCTGGAGCCTTGTTGTGGTAGACCTGCTTTCCTGGAGGCTTGAATTATAGGGATGGCGATGAAGACGATATATTCGAAATCATTACTGTTGAAGAAGCATAGGAAGATATTCTTGTTGGTTTTGCATTTTCATGTTACCAATCTTCTCTATAAAAAAATTAAAGATAATGATGTCATATATGTTGTTAAGGTGCAAAGGCGTCCCAAGGCACTGGGGGTTCCTATGCCTCAGGTTCTAGGCTTCCGCCTTAGTGCACTGAGGTATCAATTAAAAAAAATCATTTCGTATAGGAACACAAGTAATCAAAACTAAAATGAACTGAAACAAAAAATAATCTCATTTTATGATTATAATCATGATATAATAGTTAAAACGTACTTCCAGTCTTTCACAATGTCTCAAAGTTCATAATAATCATCAAATGCAAACAAAAAAAACCAAACAAGAAATTCAAAATCCTACCAAATAATGCTCTAATATCACTGTCTAATGCATCCTCTCTCATCGTCATATATGTTAGCATCATATTCTCTATCACTAGATATGAATCAGCCTCCTCTTCAGTATCTGTTGCTCTAGAACTTTGACTCTTTTCCTTTGGTCTTGCATGCTACCTAAGTGTATGTTGCCATCTCTCCAACATTGGCTTCATCCTGATGTTAGGTTGTGCTGATGTGGTCCTACTGCTTCTGCCTTCTTCCTGATAGTCACAGAACATTTCAGCTAGGACTGCCACACCCAGGGCAGTCCTTCACATGTGTCGGACTGCCCTGGGTGTGGCAGTCCTAGATGAAATGTTCTGTGACTAAATCACAGAACATTATATCTAGGACTGCCACACCCAGGGCAGTCCAACACATGTGAAGGACTGTCCTGGGTCTGGCAGTCCTAGATGAATAGCCCTGTACAGAACATTTCAACACAAGTATCCAACACATATCCAACACAAGTATTTGTTTTACACAAGTATCCAACACATATCCAACACAAGTATTTGTTTTACACAAGTATCCAACACATATCCAACACATGTATTTCAACACAAGTATCCAACATATAACCAACACAAGTATTTCAACACAAGTATCCAACAACATGTCCGACACCTAAAAATATCAACATCCAAAAATATCAACATCCAAAATAGCCAACATCAGACAATCAAACAACAACAAGTTTGTAAAATATTCAACATCATACAATCAGACATCAGACAATCATACTACATATCATGGCGGGCCTTCGAACGGACATGCAGCTTAGAAGGACCGGCCTCCTCAGATGGAGCAGAACCACCTTGACGTGGCGGACGGAGATGCTGCTCAGAAGGACCGGCCTCCTCAGATGGAGCAGAACCCCCTTGACGTGGTGGTAGGAGTTGGCTAATTGGCACATCGTCGTCATCACTGGAAGAAGGAGAAGGAGTACGAGCTCATTGCTTCGACCGAGCTTGTGGTCCCGGTGGCGGTCTCCGTGTCCCAGACCGACCTTGGCGCGCCGGTTCGAAAATTGTAATCGGACGCTCAAGAGGACGTTCCGCGCGTTCCTTCCGCTTTGACGCGGTGGGGCGTATTCTTTTTGGTGCATCCGGAGGACTGTTACCCCTATAGAACAATGAATTGTGCGACCGTACAGTTAATAAATAATGCAAACTAAAATAGAACTGTTACCCCCTATCCTCCACCCCCAGACCACAACTAAAACTGAGTACAGTAGGACTGCCAGGCATGTGGCAGTCCAATTGCAAACAAGGACTGCCACAGTCATGACAGTCCTCTATTAAAAGAGGACTGCCAGGACTCTGACAGTCCTTGTTTATATGTGGACTGCCACATGCTTGGCAGTCCTACTGTACTCAGGGTCGACAGACGAACGACTCGCTAGTTTATCGTTTTCTAGGGTTAGGGTTTAAAGAAAAATTGTGGGTTTGTCGTGTTCGAAAATGCCATTCATAAACCCTAAAGACATTCTAAACCTAAATTATCAAAAGTTTTTAGACAATTAAAACTATTCTAGGGTTTCGAATAGAATGTAGAAAATTATAGAAGAAATTAGGGAAGAACGTACCTAGAATCCGATTTCTTCGACTTGCGTGTCGTCTCGTCGAATGTAGGAGTGTTCTTGAAAGAAATTTGGTGGAGGAATTAGGATTAGAGTGGTGGAGAAGAAGAGACTAGGGTTTTGGGAGAGGAAGAGAGAGCTCTTCTTTTTTTTCTTTTGGAGGAGAGAGAGAGAAAATTGGGGTTTGGGGAGGAAATGAGAGTTTGGGGGGTTGGGCTGCCCCCTAGTAAAATGTGGGTTGCCCCCTAGTAAAATCTCCACTTTTTGGGCTGCCCCCTAGTAGAAGTTGTGGTGCCCATAAAAAAAACCATAATAAAAGTTTACACTTTAATTAACGATTTTACATACCATCCGTCGAAAATGCTCGGCGGTCGGAATCGATCCACCCGTGTGGAGACCAGTCTTAGCACGAGCTGTCTTTGCCCTGTCCGACCTGGTCTTGTAATCATGTTTGGCTATATCCTCTTGCATCTTCTTCCAATATTCCTCTTTTAATCCTTGCGCTTGTTTCCATCACGTGTCGTAAAAGCCTTCTGGTCACTTACCATATCCCCCAGCCTTTTGCCGATGATCGACTTATAATATTTCTTAATCTCTACCTCTCTGTGGTCCGGCCACGAGTAGCTCTTCTGTAAGTTAAAATAAAAAATTACAAATTATAACAGATTAAAAAGTAGAAAGAAAAAACTATGAATTAGATCATGTAATGCCTGTGGTTCGTATTACGTATTTTGGAATACGTGTACGTATTTTATCTTGTATTGCATGATTCATTGCTTAGTTTTCTTCATGGCTTGGTTTATTCTTGGGTTGGTTCGGCTTGGCTCGGTTTGCTTTGGTTCATTATGAACCAAGGGTGAACCCCCTACCTACCACCACCACTACCATTTATTAACCCCACTTCCTTCTCTCTCTTCATTACTCTTCTTCTTTTCTCCATTACTTCTTCACCTACCAGAGAGAGAGAGAGAGAGAGAGAGAGAGGTCTAGGCAAGTGCAACTTGCTTCATGGAGGAACTCCAATTTTTATTGCTCCATTCTCTTCCTTACAGTATTTTAACTTACTTTAGTACTTGGCATTTCCACTTTCCATGGCTAGATTCTTGTAGATCTAAGTTTACTTTATTTTCAAAAATTCTTGGGTTTTGATATACTTAATCTTGTTATTTCTGAGTTTTGATGGTTCTATGTTCTAGAGCATTTTATTCTGCCCCGTTTTGACCTATGGAAGTTCAGATTTGGACTCCGGATGAAGGTTTTATGCAGCTTGGGAACTTGGCCTTCATGGTGTTCTTCTTCTCGGAATTTTGGAGAAGATGAACTGTGCTTGACTTGACCGCATGAATATTTCATGCGGCAAGTGTTCTTCCAGCCGCATGATTGGAAGAACCTTCAGCCGCATAAGGGCCGAACCCAGCTAGCCGCATGAGACCCACTTGACTCCGGCCGCATATACCTGATTGATAGCCGGCCGCATGGACCTATTCTCCGCATGCCGCATATGCGCCCGTCATTTTAGCCGCATATGCCACTGTCATTCCCTGGCCGCATGGGGACTAGTCCTTTTTCCAGCCGCATAAGGACTCATCCCCTTCAGCCGCATGAGACCTGTCCTCCGCTAGCCGCATATGTTCTAATGCCTCCGCCAGCCGCATGAGCTGCTCTTGTTTCGAGCCGCATGGACTCTTAATTCCCCCGACCCGCATGAACTTCCTTCCCCAGCCGCATGAACCCGACTCCCTCCGCTAGCCGCATGACTCTTCCATCCCGAGGCGCTTAGGCTGCTCCCTCCCCAGCCGCATGAGATCACTCCTGGCCGTATATGCCTGAGCCGCGTGGCTCTCCTTTATCTCTGTGTACTGTTGTTATATTATTATTTGCCCATGTCTTGTAACCCCCTTGTGTAACTTGAGTTCTTATGGCGTACACCTTTACCTTTATTGTATATTTTTACGCCCATTTTATATCCTTATGCCTTTTGTCCTGAACTTGATAAATCACGATTTGATTGACATGATTGAAATGACAATTGTACATGACATGGTGTGACAACGAACTAGCATGACATGATAGTGGCCCGTCGTGGCGCACTCCTGACAAGTAAACCTGACATGATATATCTTGATAAGCTGTTGCGACGGCTACCTGACATGATATGACCTGTATAATTAACCCAGACACCGTGGGCGATTGTGCTTGTACAAATAATCCAGTCCTATCTTGCATCATATCTAGGGGGGACTCCTGAGTACCACGGTCAGGAGTACCTACTGAAATGGACTAAGGCTAATAACTAGATTAATACATTAGTCATAAAGAGATCTCCCAGCTACAGGCAATCCCGTTACCTGGGTGCGCTTGGGATCTGTAGCCTGCCGTCGAGTAGGGAACATTTCCAGCACACTGTCATGTGTTGCACCCTTCAAGCTACCTAAGGGTACATGCGTTTCCTGGACGATATACCCACCTGAATTCAACCCCTAATTTTTGACCTGGGTAACCTGGATGGTCTGCAGGGCTTGTGGCTGTAGAATAATCTCACTGCATCTTGCTAGTAACTAGGCCTGTGATAACTCTAGTTAGTTAAAGTATCAAGCCGTACTCATTCTTGGCCGTGATTGATTGAATGAGGAATAATCCGTCTAGCCTTGATCCTGTATAGATTGTTATATTTTTTTACATTATCTTGCGGATAAATGGGAGGAACCAAGTTCGGTTCAGACGAAGGGTTACAATCCCAATCCTTGTTTGGTTTAAGGATTGTAACCTGGTTATCTGAATGGTCCCATGGTTATCTTACCGTATATCCTCGTGATGTTATATTATCTCCAGTTTTACTATATATTATTATCTTCTGTGCTAATTGCTGGTTTTAGTTCCTAAGTGAAGCTTCTTTTGTGGCACTTGCTCTTTCTGGGATCTGACCCAGCTGGTTTTGTATGGCCAGATTTCGGAGCAGCTCCAGAGGATCTACCAACTTTCCAGCCCGATGGTGACCACCAGGCGTAACCAGGGCAACGAGTGGGTTATTTTTGGCTCTCCCACTCTATTGTAAAAATATTCTTTTGAGGCGTTTAGCCGACGAGCATCTGTTTAGCTCGATTGTACTTACTTACTGTCTGCCTACGGGCTGTAACTGTAATGCACCGCTCCGCACGGTGCATTACGCTGAAGCGTTGACTCAACGAGTCGCATTGACCGAATAAAATGTATCGATGCGGATCGATACGAGAGTTACGTTGTCCCGAGCAACGCATCAAACTAAGTCGATGCGAAGAGTTGCCTTGCCCCGAAAGAATGCATCGAGTTGAATCGATGCGAAGCACCGTATTGCCCCGAAGGATGATTGCGTTGAATCGGCTTGAAGATTCTAAGAAATCGAATCGACCAAGGCGCAAGTCCGAATCGATGCAAGTATTGATTTTAGTTGGTTTCGTGTGCAGGTTATACTTTGACGGGAAAATATTAGAGGTCGATCTTTTGTAATATTTAGTAAGGGGTCCGCAAAATCAAATCATCGCCTTGCGACGGAATGAGACTTGGGCACGCTAAGGCAAATCGGACGTATGATTCAATGAAGCACGAAGTGCTCGAATGGCTAAGTCAGGAGAGTGGCCGTGCAACAAAGTTAGAGAATCGAGCCGCATCGGCTCGGCGAAACGACGAAGGCGTATCGACTCAAGGTGGGAGGAATGACTTCTTTTTACTCCTTCATTCGATAAGTCAAATATATCATTGTATGCTGTTAACCTATCGACGCCACGGGCGTGGTCCGATCGGAGATAAATCATAGTGTGTGTCGAACACTAAGTTAGAACAATTGAAATGAAACGTGCATCGTATGTACGAGTCGCTATGGAACATTGGATATCGCAAAGGCGAGCGCCTCGACGCGCAAGCCATAAGAACATGGGATAACTGTACTCGGCGAGTGCCTTAGTGCACGAACCATACCGTGCCTTCGCGCACGTGTTAGACGGCTAGAACATTGAAAGATAATAGGCGAGCGCCCTAGCGCGCAAGCCCCGAACATTGAATGCTAAGTTATAGAACATGGGAATACGGTCGAAACGTGCCTACGCGCACGGGATAATAAAAGATGGCTTCGTTGCGAGAGAATACAGTTGTGGCATGAATGTGGCGGAACTGTCGGATATGACATGGTGCCTCGAAAGGTGTTCGAGACCTTCGGGTCGTTCGGTTGATGAGCATTGAGTTGAGGCACGATGCCATTGAATCATTGAAACGAAGTATGAAATGTAAGAACACAGAAAGTTAACGAAAGAGATGCGAGACGATAAGTCTGAGTCTCGGACTCAAGACTATGTTTGGTTGTTTGAATTTGATTGCTTGAATGATAGGGCGTTGCATGGTCGAATGGGATGGACTTGAGATTAAATGTGATAATTGCCCGTGCACGGGTGTTTCCCCCAAAATGGTTAAATGCCGGAGGAGCACCCCGGAACCGATTGGCCGCGGAGGGATTCGAATAATCTTTGTAGGCGCACATCCTAGATAGGAAAAGCCGCAAATGATGGCATGCAGCGGGAACGTTTCGGTTGTTGGGCCCGCAACCCACCCGTGAAACGTCGGGCAGCCCGACCAATATTGAAAAAAGAAGGAGAGAAAAAAAAGTAAGACTCCTTTAGTCCATTCCGGCGCGAATACGCCAACAGCCCTCATATAGTTAAGGAACGATGGGTTGAAAGTGTAGGCGCGAATGCGTCCCGCATATAGATCCTGCCTAGAGATGCATATATAACATGACAGGGAAGAAATAGGGCGTATTCACCTTGCGTCAGTGCAAGGGACGCAAGGGCGAGTGCGTCGACTTGGTAAGCCACGAATCAAACACGAGAATGCTTGCTTGCTTGTACATTCAATTCGATAACATGATGCTATGATAACATGCTTTACGCTTTCGAAGATGCCATAAAATTGACCCTAAGGAGAACATAGCAAGATCATAAGCTAAGTTGCATGATTCAACATAAATATTAAAATGTCGGTTTGTAAAGATGATCTTTGCTTCAGTACATGCGAGGACGAACGTACTGATCCGCCACCAGCTTCATGCAGGGTGCAGGAAATGGATTGCTCGCGGCGAAGCGTTGCTTGAACGTGTTGAGGCTTGGAATGCCGAAGCGCATTGAAGCGTGCTATCGCATTGACGCTCGGACTACGCAGCTGGATTGATGCGACCGAGATATAGAAGGCATGATCTATGGAACGGTGAAATCCTTTGTGGGCAAGAGAGAACCTGAGTGTTGTAGCCAATCTGGTAATTGTTGTTAGGCTATCGAAAGCCTTTGTAATCTCAGTTTCGAATATCAATAAAGAGAATTGTTTCGTATACTCTGTTTTTCCTTCGTGCTAATATCGAATAAAAAAGATAACCATTTGAGAACTTGTCATCTTGCCTTGCACGAGCGCAACTTCAGGCTCATGCGGCATCACACCCCCTGCGAGGACGATGATTCGGGTGATTCCGGGTCGGGGCGTGACAGTAACATGATTGACAGATCCTAGGGTTGATCATGTATGACTAAAACTCTTGCTAGTCCTAACATTTTATAACGACTAGCTTCATGATCTGCTGAATATGTAATATTTGGGACGCCTTACTATTGTATATTTGGTGATCTTACATCTTGTAATATTTACTTACTTGCTTGTGATTGAGACACTAGGCTTGTTCATGACCTTAAGAGACTGTTGGCTTGTAGTTAAACCCTCATGTATCTAGATAGTCGTGACCGTATAGCGAGATGGAATCCATTTTATATACGTAGCTGGCTATGTCTGCCCCCGCTCTCCAGTATTTTGGTTCTGGGGCGTGACATGGTTTAAGTGGTGGCCCATGCAGGTCTTATAAATCAAGATATGTGAGGGTTTATCGAATAGATGTCTCAATCAGTATTCGCCCTTGATCTCTGCTCGTATCTTCTGAATCCCTGGATTCTTGTCCTGATCATATGCTTGTATCATTGATCTGTCTTGGTCCTTCCTTATTGTTCCCATGTCGTCTTCTTCAGCGGCATCGTTCCTGGACCTGCCGATCAGCGAGGCGGAGCACTTCCCATGGATCAGCAGCAACCTGCAGATCAAGCCCAGCATTCCGGAGTAGCCTCCAGAGTCGTGCCTTCTGGCGGAGAGCCACCAGTCCAGCCAGTTCAGCCTGCCAAACCTGATGATGGCACTTTGGTAGGACTCGTCAGGACCTTGATAGCTTTCCAAGATCGTCGAGGAGGTGACTTGCACCAAGCAGTGACGGATGCTTTGACCAGGGGCGGTCATCAGGGTAACAGCGTGGCCAACAGCTTCAAGCGCTTGAACCCTCCCTTTTTCGACGGCAGTGAAGATGCTATCGCTGCAGATACTTGGCTTCAGGACACAGAGGTGATTCTAGAAGCAGCCAGGATCCCAGAGAATGAGAAGGTAGCCGTGGTGCGCCTGCAGTTGCTAGATCTTGCCCGCAGCTGGTGGGCGGCTCAGGCCGTTGGATTAGCAGCACCCATTACTTGGGCGGTGTTCAGAGAGAGATTCCAGACCAAGTATTTTGATGCTGTAGCTCGGTATGATCTACAGACCCGGTTCACCAATCTGAAACAGATGGGTAGGACGGTCGACGGATATACGGCCGAGTTTTCGAGACTCAGTCGGTTTGCTTCCACTTTGGTGGCAACCGAGTATGATAGAGCCCAACGGTTTCAGCAGGGGCTTCACTTGGAGATTCTATTGGCAGTTGAGTAGTTTGAGCATCAGACTTTTGATGCAGTCTTGAGAGCAGCTAGGAGGCATGAGTATACCTCCCAGAGGATTGTGGATAGGGCCGGAGGTCGGAAGAGATCCCACGGCCAGATGAATCAGTCTTCAGCCCCAGTCCCGGCAGCCAGGGCTTTGACCATTGGAGCTCCGAGGCGAGCGGCCTCAGTGACGTCGGTTCAGCATTCAGCCCCGACATACCTTCAGCAGAAGCAGAAGCAGTCTTCCGCAGTGGGATGTTCTCACTGTGGGAAGCCAGGCCATGTAGTGGCAGAGTATCGCAGGGCACAGGGATTGTGTCTGGCTTGTGGAGCAGCAGATCATAGGATTGGATCTTGCCTGAATAGGGGTGGTTCATCATCGTCCAACCTTTCTAGCTCTTCGATGAGAGGACCAGCTCCGGTCCAGCAGCAGCAGTATCTATTGTCGAGGCCCTTGCCGCCTCAGTCCCAAGTATTCCAGCAGAACCCCCAGCAGCATACTCAGGCCGAACCCTTGAGTCAGAATAGGCAGCAAGGATTTCAGCAGAGGGGACCAGCACCCCGAGGGCATGGTCAGGCTATGGTGATGACCGCAGAGGAAGGATTGGCACCAGGAGAGGTAGTGGTAGGTACTATTCTCGTCAACTCCTTTCCAGCTTCAGCTTTATTTGATTCTGGTGCATTGCATTCTTTTATGTCTGTACGATTTGCGACACGGATAGGATTGGAGCCCGAGACATTATCAGTAAGGCTCAATATACTTACTGGTAACGGACTTGTGGGAGTAGATAGAGTGTTTTCCTCGTGTCGGATCGTAGTTAGCGGTAGAAATTTTTTTGCTAGATTGATAGAATTCCCGATGGCCGATTATGATGTGGTCTTAGGGATGGATTGGTTGAGGAACCAGTATGCTAGAATAGACTGCCATATTGGTATGGTTGTTTTTTAGCGTTCCAGGCGAGCCAGAGTTTTCCTTTTCTCGAGGCGAAGTTGAGCCTTCTCCTCCAGTGTTGCGGATGGCAGTAGCAGCAGTGCAGTTACCTCGGATACTTGAAGAGTTTCCAGATGTTTTCCCAGAAGAGCTTCCAGGTATGCCGCCAGAGTGGGAGATTGAGTTCACCATTGACTTGATTCCTGGGACAGCCCCAGTATCAGAGAGAGTCTACAGGATGGTGCCGTCAGAGTTGGAGATCTTGTACAAGATGATTGAAGAACTTCGAACCAAGGGATTCATTCGTGCTAGTAGATCGCCTTGGAGAGACCCGATGCTTCTTGTGAAAAAGAAGGATGGTACGTCCAGGTTATGTGTTGATTATCGTACCTTGAACTCAATGACAATCAAGAACATATACCCTCTCCCGAGGATAGATGACTTGTTTGATCAACTCAAAGGGGCATCATTATTCTCGAAGATCGACTTGCGCTCAGGATACCACCAGATCAGGGTCAGAGAGCAGGATATCCCGAAGACAGCTTTTAGATCGAGGTATAGGCATTGGGAGTTCCTTGTTATGTCCTTTGGAGCAACCAATGCGCTGGCGGTATTCATGGATCTCATGAATCGCATCTTCATGCCTTACTTGGATCAGTTTGTGATTGTGTTCTTAGATGACATCCTGGTCTATAGCAGGAGCGAGGCGGAGCATGAGCAGCATCTCCGTGTGGTTCTTCAGACTCTCAGGAAGCACCAGTTATATGCCAAGTTCAGTAAATACGAGTTCTGGCTCGATCGCATTTCGTACTTGGGTCATATCATTACCAGAGAAGGAGTTGAAGTGGATCCCCAGAAGATCGTGGCCATTGAGTCATGGCCAGTGCCCAGCACCGTTACAGAAGTTCGCAGTTTTTTTGGATTGGCCGGCTACTACCGGCGGTTTATTTCAGATTTTGCTCGGATTTCAGCGCCATTGACCCAATTGACCTGCAAGGATGTGCAGTTTGCTTGGACAGCAGAGTGTCAGAGTTCTTTTGAATAGTTGAAGCGAGGCCTGATAACGGCACCCATTCTCGTGCTTCCAGATGGAACTGGAGGATTTTCAGTATATTGTGATGCTTCAGGCAGAGGCCTAGGATGTGTTCTGATGCAGCATGGGAAGGTAATAGCTTATGCGTCACGACAACTTCGTGATCATGAGAAGAGTTACCCAACCCATGACTTGGAGCTGGCAGCAGTAGTGTTTGCACTTAAGTTGTGGAGGCACTACTTGTACGGAGATAGGGTAGAGATTTTCACCGATCACAAGAGCCTAAAGTATGTTTTCACCCAGAAGGATCTTAACATGCGTCAGAGGAGATGGCTGAAGTTTCTTGTGGATTATAATGTCAACTTGCAGTATCATCCCGGGAAGGCCAACGTTGTTGCAGATGTATTGAGCAGGAGAGCCAGAGTTTATTTCCTAACAGCACAACCAGAGCTGTTAGCAAATCTTCAGAAGATGGGTATTGAAGTTGTTCTCCCTTCCAGTGTGGCATTGATGGCCAGTATGCAAGTTCAGTCCACCATAGTCGAGAGGATCCGGATGGCGCAGTCAACAGATTCTAAGCTTCAGCGACTCAGAGCAGAGTGTGAGGCAGGCCGAAGACCCGAGTTATGCATTCATAAAGATGGTACACTTAGGCATGGTAAGCGTCTTTGTGTACCCAATGGAGATATCAGACAGGAAATCATGACAGAGGCTCACAGTTCTCAGTATTCCATTCATCCGGGAAGTACGAAGATGTACCATGACATTCGTCAGCACTTTTGGTGGAATGGCATGAAGAGGAGATAGCCCGGTTTGTCTCTCGGTGTTTGGTTTGCCAGCAAGTTAAGACTGAACATCAGAGGCCCGCTGGACTTCTTCAGTCTTTGCCGATTCCAGAATGGAAGTGAAAACATGTGACCATAGATTTTGTGACTGAATTACCTAGATCCCCAGCTGGTCGAGATGCTATTTGGGTTATAGTTGACAGGCTCACGAAGGTAGCTCACTTCCTTCCGTTCAAAATTGGTCAGTCGACAGCTCAGTTAGTAGAGATGTACCTCAGGCAGATTGTCAGGTTGCACGGAGTGCCAGTCAGTATCATCTCGGATCGAGATTCAAGATTCACGTCGCACTTTTGGCGTAGCCTGCAGAAGAGTTTGGGAACTCATCTCCAGTTCAGTTCAGCCTATCACCCACAGACAGATGGTCAGTAGGAGCACACGATCTAGACTCTTGAAGATATGTTGCGGTCATGTATGCTTGACTTCGGTGGTTCCTGGGAAGATCACTTGCACCTGGTGGAATTCTCGTACAACAACAGTTTCCAGGCCAGTATCCAGATGGCACCATTCGAGGCACTGTATGGCAGGAAGTGCAGATCCTCGTTAGCCTGGGATGATGTCGGAGAGAGGCAGATGCTCAGTCCAGAAATAATTGCTTAGACAATTGAGGTGGTCAAAAGAGTCCGAGATCATCTTCGAGTTGCCCAAGATCGCCAGCGCCATTGGGCCGATTCTCATCGGCGGCCTCTCGAGTTTTCTGTCGACGACCATGTATTCCTGAGGATTTTGCCTAACCGTGGCATCATTCGTTTCGGCGCACGAGGAAAGCTTAATCCTAGGTATATAGGGCCGTTCGATATTCTAGAGCGAGTAGGAAATATGTCCTATCGTCTCGCTCTTCCGCCGTCGCTAAGCGAGGTGCATGATGTGTTCCATGTATCCCAATTACGACGGTATATTCCGGACCCGAGCCACATCCCGGATCATTCGAAATTGGTTGTTGGTACCAACCTTTCGTATGAGGAGAGGCCCAAGTCTATGTTGGACCGAAGAGAGAAGACACTCAAGAACAAGACTATCAAGTTAGTCCGAGTTGCTTGGGGTCATCACTCTTTGGGGTAGTCAACGTGGGAGCGTGAGGATGATATCCGATCGCGATATCCCGACTTGTTTGACTCGTGAGGTATAATATCTTCCTTATGCCTCATGCCTTCGATTCCTTGCTTGAATGAGTGATTGCCTCCCTAGTTATAGCTTGCTTGTGATTAATATAGCTTGTCCTCGTCTCTCTAGCCTCTTAATTAAATTCCGAGGACGGAATTCTTTTAAGGTGGGTAGAGTTGTAATGTCTGTGGTTCGTATTACGTATTTTGGAATACGTGTACGTATTTTATCTTGTATTGCATGATTCCTTGCTTAGTTTTCTTCATGGCTTGGTTTATTCTTGTGTTGGTTCGGCTTGGCTCAATTTGCTTTGGTTCATTATGAACCAAGGGTGAACCCCTACCTACCACCACCACTACCATTTATTAACCCCACTTTCTTCACTCTCTTCATTACTCTTCTTCTTTCCTCCATTACTTCTTCACCTACCAGAGAGAGAGAGAGAGAGAGAGGTCTAGGCAAGTGCAACTTTCTTCATGGAGGAACTCTAATTTTTTATTGCTTCATTCTCTTCCTTACAGTATTTTAACTTACTTTAGTACTTGACATTTTCACTTTCCATGGCTAGATTCTTGTAGATCTAAGTTTACTTTATTTTCGGAAATTCTTGGGTTTTGATATACTTAATCTTGTTATTTCTGAGTTTTGATGGTTCTATGTCGTAGAGCATTTCATTCTGCCCAGTTTTGACCTATGGAAGTTCAGATTTGGACTCCGGATGAAGGTTTTATGCAGCTTGGGAACTTGGCCTTCATGGCGTTCTTCTTCTCGGAATTTGGAGAAGATGAACTGTGCTTGACTTGACCGCATGAATATTTCATGCGGCAAGTGTTCTCCCAGCCGCATGACTGGAAGAACCTTCAGCCGCATAAGGGCCGAACCCAGCTAGCCGCATGAGACCCACTTGACTCCGGCCGCATATACCTGATTGATAGCCGGCCGCATGGACCTATTCTCCGCATGTCGCATATGCGCCCGTCATTTTAGCCGCATATGCCACTGTCATTCCCTGGCCGCATGGGGACTAGCCCTTTTCCCAGCCGCATAAGGACTCATCCCCTTCAGCCGTATGAGACTTGTCCTCCGCTAGCCGCATATGTTCTAATGCCTCCGCCAGCCGCATGAGCTGCTCTTGTTTCGAGCCGCATGGACTCTTAATTCCCCCGACCCGCATGAACTTCCTTTCCCAGCCGCATGAACCCGACTCCCTCCGCTAGCCGCATGACTCTTCCATCCCGAGGCGCTTAGGCTGCTCCCTCCCCAGCCGCATGAGATCACTCCTGGCCGCACATGCCTGAGCCGCGTAGCTCTCCTTTAGCTCTGTGTACTGTTGTTATATTATTATTTGCCCATGTCTTGTAACCCCCTTGTGTAACTTGAGTTCTTATGGCGTACACCTTTATCCTCACGATTTGATTGACATGATTGAAATGACAATTGTACATGACATGGTGTGACAACGAACTAGCATGACATGATAGTGGCCCGTCGTGGCGCACTCCTGACAAGTAAACCTGACATGATATATCTTGATAAGCTGTTGCGACGGCTACCTGACATGACATGACCTGTATAATTAATCCAGACACCGTGGACGATTGTTGTCACCCCCAGTTTTTCAAATTAGGGGTATTTTTGTCATTTTCAAGTTTTATAATATTTTAGGAATTTTATTTGATTTTATATGATTTTTAGGAATTTATTTGAGTCGGTTTGAATTTTATCCAATTCGGACCCAATTTGGAGACCCGGGTAGCCTGGACCCTAGTGGAACCCCCATACTAGCTGGGCTTAGCCCATATACCATCATAAATAGGCTAGAAATTATTAACCTAACTTCCATGACTTAATTAGTCATTTTAGAGGCTTAATTTGTATTTAGAATCAAACCGAATCAAACCGAACCAACCCGATTTCAAAACAAACCAAACTTGGATTAATGGGTTGTGGGCTATTGGATCCCAACCCAATAGCCCAAGGGGAAGTGGCCGGCCATGACTAGGAGGCTCCCCCCCTTTGTCTTCTCCACAAAGTCATCTCTCTCTCTTTCTCAAATTCTCTCTCTAAGCTCTCTCTCTCCAAACTCCAATTAGCTATGCCATTAAAACCCTTCATTAATTCTCCTTTTCAATTAAGTTCTTTACAATAAATGAGAGAATTCAATTCTCTACACTTGCCCCTATTTGTAGGTTCTTCCTAGAAATCTAGGTTAGGAGTAATTAAGGGTTTTGTATGTTAATTAGTAGATATATATATATATATATGGTATATATATATATATATAATATATATATATATATATATATATATAATATATATTAGGTATATGTAATATATTATATGAAATATATGTATGTATGTATTGTGTGTGTTGTTGTGAGATTGGTGGTGTGGTTGTGAGTGGTTGTTTGTGGTTGTGTGTAGGT
>JANAVB010042820.1:8108702-8243316 GCA_029216955.1 Iris pallida | reverse complement strand
CATGCTTGTCCTCGTTCGGAGTTGACTATATTCTCGACAGGTTTTGTTATATATAATAAACTGTGTCAGACTAGAAAATACACAGCGTTCACGCCGTTTTTCCGGGAGGGCTGGGCGTTGTCGCGTCACGTGCCTTGTAGAGGGTGCGGGTCGTGACACGTTTTAGTGGTGGCCACGAAGGTCCTGAAGTCGCAATTAGTGCGATGTCGTAGCGGCACTCGTCTTAGATGTTGACTACGAGCCTGTGTTACCCATAGGAAGTAGTAGGCTAAGGGTGCTCAATAAGTAGGATTTTCTTGCTTATCTTGCTTACCATCTTTGATATTGATTTACTGCTTTCTAGCTGTCCACCTTTGATTGCCTCATGTGCCATATGTATATTCTTCTCAATTGTCTCCGGATATTGATGACATTCATTACTGGCGAGGAGCCGGGAGACGGAGAGGTGCCACACTCTGGCGGAAGGCTCCGGTCACTTCCGGCTGATGGGACTTCTGTTGGGGCTCTTGGAGGGACTCCATCCAGCTACCTCGATGCCGTCCCTGGGGCCATTACGGGTGCTCTTCCCGTAGTGCCAGGGGCTACAGTGGGAGCTGCGGGGTATTCTTCCTCCATCAGCAGGGGACTCCTCCGGTAATGATGGGAGCTATTCCTCCATTGCCTCCTCTGCCCACAGACATGGGGCAGATGCTAGCGTTTCCAACAGGTGCTGAGTCCCAGCGGGCTCAGCACGAGGCTCATTGAGGGACAGAGGCCATGCGCCAGGGCATGGAGGATGCACACAGATTGGCTATGGCGGCAGTGGAGCGTCAGGCTCCACAGAGGGAGGTTCAGCAGCAGCAGCCGAAGATCGGGGATATCCAGGCTTTCAAGAAGCTTGGTCCGAGGGATTTCAAGGGGACTGAGGGCATTATTTATGCTGATGACTGGCTCGAGGAATCGAGCGCCAGATGGGGCCTGCGTCTGCAGCCGACCTGAGGGGAGGCGGTTGGGTTGCAGTTGTTAGATATTGCCCGGACATGGTTCTGGAATGAGCCGGCTCTTGCAGGAGAGGGCCATACTTGGGCAGAGTTTCGGGCCCTGCTCAGAGAGAAGTTCTTTTCCCCTACGGACAAGATTGGCTTGGTGCGGCAGTTCCAGAATCTGCAGCAGGGCAGCATGACCGTAGAGGAGTATGCGGCGGAGTTCGGCCGGATGGGCCGATACGCCGAGTACATGGTGAGTGACCCGGTGATCCGAGCTGAGCGCTTTCGGGAGGGATTGGCATGGGATATCAAGATCCTGATCCCTTCCTTCTATGCGACATATGCGGAGGTTTACGCAGAGGCTCGGAAGGTGGAGAGGGAGTTGGGCTTGAAGCCGAAGAGGGATCGAGATGTATTTTCTGGGGCCAGTAGCAGCGCAGGGCCTGCTAAGCGCCCTCAGCTTCAGCACCAGTCGTTCCAAGCATCACCAGCAGCAGGGGCAAGCCAGAGCGTCTATTCAGAGGAGTCAGCAGCGTCCGGGGCAGGATGATCCACCGTGCCACTTCTGCAAGAAGCCCGGTCATCTCTTCGAGTTCTGTAGGAGGAGACTGGGGCTATATCTCTTTTGTGGTGCCGCTGGGCATCAGATGCGGGAGTGTCCCAAGAACTCCCGTGCAGCTGGAGCAGCTCAGAGGGCACCCGTTCAGAGGGCACCAGCTAGTGTGCCGGTAGTTCAGCAGAGAGGTCCGCTTCCGACTCAGCAGCAGCAGTTCGTTCAGCACCGCCAGCAGAGGGGTGGTCAGGGTAGAGCCTTTACTCTTGCAGCCGAGGAGGTGGAGCCTATTGCGGATGTTGTCGCAGGTTCTATTCTGCTCGATTCTTTTCCAGCCTTGGCCTTATTTGATTCTGGTGCTACGCACAGTTTTGTGTCTGTTTCTTTTGCTCTTAGGCACAATATTATTGCTGAATATCTGGGTAGGACTTGCAAGATTATGACTGGGAATGGCATCATCCTAGTTAATAATGTTTGTAAGGGGCGGAGAGTTTCTTTGAGAGGCCGGGAGCTGAGTGCGTGTCTGCTCGTAATGCCACTTCCGAGTTACGATGTGGTGCTCGGTATGGATTGGTTGAGCACGCACCACGCTAGCATCGACTGCAGAGGGGGCAGGATTCTGTTTAGGCCGCCGGGAGAGCCGGAGTATGAGTTCACCAGTGGTGCAGTGGAGCAGGAAGATGGTTTCTGCGGAGCGTTGTTGGCGGGGCCGGTGTTGCCACATCCACTCATTGCTGAGTTCTTGGATGTTTTTCCCGAGGAGTTGCCCGGGATGCCGCCAGATCGTGATGTTGAGTTTTCTATAGATCTAGTGCCGGGCGCTGAGCCTATCTCCCAGCACGTCTATAGAATCAACAACAGCGAGTTAGCAGAGCTGAAGAAGCAGGTCGACGAGCTGGAAGACAAGGGCTTTATTCGATCTAGTTCTTCACCTTGGGGCGCGCCAGTTCTTTTCGTCCCCAAGAAGGATGGTACAGTACGTCTGTGTATTGATTACAGGGTGCTCAACAACCTTACCATCAAGAACAAGTATCCTCTGCCGAGGATTGATGACTTGTTCGACCAGTTGAGCGGCGCGAGGGTGTTCTCGAAGATCGACTTGCGTACCGGGTACCATCAGCTGAAGGTGAAGCGGGATGACATTCCGAAGACTGCCTTTCGGACTCGCTATGGCCAGTATGAGTATACCGTCATGCCGTTTGGGTTGACCAACGCCCCGACGGTATTCATGAACTTGATGAACAAGGTATTTTACCAGTACCTTGACAAGTTCGTGGTGGTCTTCATTGATGATATTCTCATCTACTCGAAGACACCAGAGGAGCACGAGGAGCACCTGAGGATTGTGTTGGACACTCTCAGGAGGGAGCAGCTGTATGGGAAGCTGTCCAAGTGCGAGTTCTTCTTGGATCGCGTGGAGTTCCTAGGCCATGTTGTCTCTGGCGAGGGGATTTCAGTGGATCCAAAGAAGATTTCTGCAGTGGAGTCCTGGTCGACGCCGAGCTCAGTGGCAGAGGTTCGGAGTTTTCTGGGTCTGGCAGGTTACTACCGGAGGTTCGTGCAGGACTTTTCTAGGATTGCCCAGCCGATGACCCGCCTTACCAGGAAGGATGAGGAGTTTGTTTGGTCCGATGAGTACCAGGCCGCCTTCGAGGAGCTGAAGGCGAGGTTGACTACGGCTCCTATCTTGACGCTGCCATCTGGATCTGGTGGTTATACGATCTACAGTGATGCTTCAGGACGGGGTTTGGGTTGTGTGCTTCGACAGCACGGGAAGGTAATTGCCTATGCATCCAGGCAGTTACGTCCTCATGAGAGGAATTACCCTACCCACGATCTGGAGCTGGCAGCGGTCATCTTTGCTTTAAAGCTGTGGAAATACTATCTGTACAGAGAGCGAGTTGAGATCTATACAGATCACAAGAGCTTGAAGTACGTGTTTACCCAGAAGGAGCTGAATATGAGGCAGAGGCGATGGTTAGAGCTGATGAAGGATTTTGATATATCCTTGCAGTACCATCCGGGGAAGGCCAACGTGGTCGCGGATGCTTTGAGCAGGTATCCCGTGGCTATGTGTTTGACGATGGATCGTCACCTTCTGGCAGATCTGGAGAGCTTGGGCATAGAGGTGATAGTTCCTGGGTTCGAGGCGCAGATGTGGGGTCTGCAGGTGCAGTCGAAGCTGATGGACAGAGTCAGGGCAGCTCAGTTTGAGGATGAGGCTCTGAGAGTCATCAGGGAGCAGGTCCAGATAGGGCTGTTGGATGAGTTCTCTTTAGCAGGGGATGGGTCGTTGAGGCATGGTACCAGATTGTGCGTGTCGAGCGAAGGACTTCGGGAGGAGGTTCTTCAGGAGGCGCACCGTTCTCAGTACTCTATGCATCCCGGAGTCAACAAGATGTATAGAGACTTGAGACAGCATGTTTGGTGGTATGGCATGAAACGTGAGGTGGCTCAGTTCGTGTCGAGATGTTTAGTGTGCCAGCAGGTGAAGGCCGGGAGGCAGAGACCCGGTGGGTTGCTCCAGCCACTACCCATTCCTGAGTGGAAGTGGGAGCATATCACTATGGACTTTGTATCTGGACTTCCGCGCTCTCCAGGAGGGAAGGATACGATTTGGGTCATTGTTGATCGATTGACCAAATCGGCCCATTTTTTGCCTTTCAAAGTGGGTTTGTCGACGGAGAGGTTGGCCGAGATGTATGTGTGGCAGATAGTCCGATTACACGGGGTGCCAGTGAGTATTGTCTCGGATCGGGACAGCCGATTCACTTCCCACTTCTGGCGGAGTTTGCAGCTTAGCTTGGGCACATCGCTCAAGTTCAGTACAGCATATCACCCCCAGACAGACGGGCAGTCGGAGAGGACGATTCAGACCCTCGAAGATATGCTGCGTACCTGTGTCTTGGACTTCGGAGGATCTTGGGAGGACCACCTTCACTTGGTAGAGTTTGCTTACAACAACAGCTACCAAGCCAGTATAGAGATGTCACCTTTCGAGGCTCTATACGGACGGAGGTGCCGTACTCCCTTGTCTTGGGATGATGTCGGTGAGAGGGTTTTGCTTGGCCCAGAGATGGTGGTAGATGCTGCAGAGAAGGTCAGGGTTATCAGAGATAGACTTCGGGTGGCGCAGGATAGGCAGCGGCATTGGGCCGATAGCCACCGGAGGCCATTGGAGTTTGAGGTATAATTTAGATTTTTCTAGTATTTGAGTCTGATTGTGATTGTTTTAGATGAAGCTCTAAGTCTTGTATTTTGTTCTAGGTTGATGATCTTGTCTTTCTGCGGATTTCTCTGACGCGTGGCACGATTTGTTTTGGTGGCGGCGGGAAGCTTAGTCCACGATACATCGGACCATTCCGTATCCTGGGCAGGGTCGGTGCAGTGGCTTACCGACTGGAGTTACCGCCTGCACTAGAGGGAGTGCACAGTGTGTTCCACGTGTCGCAGCTGAGACGGTACGTGGCAGATTCCAGTCACGTCTTAGACCACTCAGAGATCGTAGTGGGACCGACACTCAGCTACCCAGAGAAGCCGGTCGAGATCTTGGACCGAAGAGAGAAGGTGCTCCGGAACCAGGTCATTCCCTTGGTTCGCGTTGCATGGAGACACCACTCTCCAGGTGAGTCCACCTGGGAGAGGGAGGACGACATGCGGGAGCGATTCCCATATCTCTTCGAGCCTTGAGGTAAAATTCTTTCTTTTTCTTCCTTGTTTTGTTCATGATTGCTGTGTTAGTTCTCATTCAATTTCGAGGACGAAATTTTTTTAAGGAGGGTAGATTTGTCACCCCCAGTTTTTCAAATTAGGGGTATTTTCGTCATTTTCAAGTTTTATAATATTTTAGGAATTTTATTTGATTTTATATGATTTTTAGGAATTTATTTGAGTCGGTTTGAATTTTATCCAATTCGGACCCAATTTGGAGACCCGGATAGCCTGGACCCTAGTGGAACCCCCATACTAGCTGGGCTTAGCCCATATACCATCATAAATAGGCTAGAAATTATTAACCTAACTTCCATGACTTAATTAGTCATTTTAGAGGCTTAATTTGTATTTAGAATCAAACCGAATCAAACCGAACCAATCTGATTTCAAAACAAACCAAACTTGGATTAATGGGTTGTGGGCTATTGGATCCCAACTCAATAGCCCAAGGGGAAGTGGGCGGCCATGACTAGGAGGCTCCCTCCTTTGTCTTCTCCACAAAGTCATCTCTCTCTCTTTCTCAAATTCTCTCTCCAAGCTCTCTCTCTCCAAACTCCAATTAGGTATGCCATTAAAACCCTTCATTAATTCTCCTTTTCAATTAAGTTCTTTACAATAAATGTAGAGAATTCAATTCTCTACACTTTGCCCCCTATTTTGTAGGTTCTCCCTAGAAATCTAGGTTAGGAGTAATTAAGGGTTTTGTATGTTAATTAGTATATATATATATATATATATATATATATATATATATATATATATATATATATATATATATATATATATATGGTATATATATATATATATATATATATATATATATATATATATATATATATATGGTATATGTATATATATATATATATATATATATATGAAATTATATGTATGTATGTATGTATGTATTTGTGTGTGTGTGTAGAGATTGGTGGTGTGGTTGTGAGTGGTGGTGTGGTTGTGGTTGTAGGTATATATATATATATATATATATATATATATATATATATATATATATATATATATATATATATATATATGTGTGTGTGTGTATATATATATATGTATATGTGTGTATATATATGTGTATATGTGTGTGTGTATATATATGTATATGTGTGTGAGTGTATATATATATAGATGGGGAGAGAGGATATGATATATAGATATATATATAGAAATAGATAGATAGATACATAGATAGATAGGTAAATATATAGGTATATATATATATGAGAGAGGAGAGGAGGGAGTGAAGTAGGAGGAGTAGAAGGAGAGAAGGAAGAGAGCAGCAGCAGCTGCAGGGCAAGCAGCAGCAGCCAGCATTGGCAGCAGCAGCAGCAGCCAGCATTGGCAGCAGCAGCAGCAGCCAGCATTGGCAGCAGCAGTAGCAGGTGCAGCAGCAGCTGCAGTAGCAGCTAGCAGTAGCAACAGCAGCAGGAGCTGCATTGGCAGCTCCCCCCCCAATTCATCCCCCTATACACCCAAAACCCCCCTAGTAATATATATATATATAGGTATATATGTAGGTAGATATCTATATATATATGTATGTATATTTATAGATAGAAGATAGGAAGTTGGGAGGAAAATATAGAAGAAGAATGAAAGAAAGAAAGAGGAAAGAATAGGGAGAAAAGAGAAGGAATTAGAGTAGGTTAGGAAATTGAAGAAGAATAGGAAGGAGGAGTAAGAAGAAGAATTAGAGAAGAAGAAGAAGATTAGAGAAGTTGAGAAGAAGAAGAACAAAAATCGAGAATCGAAGAAGAGATTGAGAATGAGACTAAAAGAGGGGTTTTTGATAGAAATCGAGTTAGAGGGCGAAATTGAGCCCGGAGCATCGGATCGCGATGAAACTTGACATAGGCCTAAGTTACGTGATTTAGATTTTGCGGGTAAGCTCCCGGGTGGAATTCGGGGTCATAGGGCGCCGGTATCGCGCCGTGTCAGTGCGTATCTCGAAATCTTCGAGATATCTGCAACGGGCCGTAAGGTGGACTAGACGTCTACTTTACTTAGGTATTATGGTAGATAACGAACCTATAGGATAGTACCCTACTACCCTAGGGAGATCGGGTCATAATAACTAGCGTAGGTAGGCTAACGGGATTATCGCCGAGGGTAGAATTTTACCCTTAAAAAGGGTAAAATAGGGATTTGGCCCACGGCCAAGATTCGAGTTTCCAAGTCCAAGATGGACTTGGATATGGATTGTATAGGTTGGTAATAAGCAGATTTAGCCGTCTAAACCTAGTCTTGGACCCGGTTGACCACGGTTGACTTTTTGGACTAAAAGTCAACTATGAGTCAACTCTTTACCCAAATTAGTTCCAAATTCAATTTAACTTGGACAGTTGACTAAAAGTCAACTATTAGTCACCAGTGACCTAGGGTTGACCTAGAGTTGACCTAGAGTTGACCAGAGTTGACCTGTTGACCAAAAGTCAACAGTAAGTCAGTTTTTGGCCTAGATTGATCCGGATTGACTTCTAATGTTCTCCCATGACCAAGATTGACCCGACTAGACATGTCTTGACCTAGAGTGACTGAATAGGATTTAATTTGATTTAACTTTACTTCCTAAACTTAGTATTGATACGTCTTGTTCTCTATAGGTCCTCGAGACACTGCAGTTGATCCAGTCGACGTATTTTATCATCTTACAGGCGAGTACATTCTCTGATAATTATTCCCAATTTATGATAACTGTTTTGATTTATGTACTTAGTGTTGTTATGCTTATTCCCGACACATGGTTCTCACGGATTGGTATTCTTGGATCCCGACGAGAGATATTTTCTCCTTCTTAGGTTGGGATATATTGTGCAAGCACCCTTGTAGCTCTTGCTCGATATATGGTCACTGATTCTAGAGAAGACTAGCTACCTTCTCATTAGAATCCCGTGCAGTAACGTGTCCTGTTTGGATCCATTCTACCAGTTGGGGTAGGGGGAGTAGTAGCGTATGCCTGTGATCATATCCCCTTGTATTCTTGAACAGTGTGAGTCATATACCGCACTTATGACTTGCCAGGCCGATTCTCGACAGGTACCCAAGCCGATCACAAGCTGAAACTATTACTCACACACATTGGATATATAGCTTACCTTGATTGTGTACATGCCATGATCCCGTTCTATTCTTCTTGTTCTAGCTCTAGCTTTACAGCTTACCATGCCATGATACATACATGTACACTCCATGATTCATTGTATATGCTCTATTTACAGTCTTATAGCTTTTATTCTATCTTGAGATCAGTTATGAGATATATGTACTCGTTCCATCCTGACTGGACTGTTGATAAAATATTACAGATTTTGACGAGGGAGATTGCAGTACCTACTACGGTCCGGACGACGTAGTGGGCCTAGACTTGGTCCCGTAGGGCGTAGCTCCGCCTGACGAGACCATACCACTTGTATAGTTTAGAGTAGGTCTTTGTACTGGACTTAGTTTCCAGTTACTTTTTGAGACTGTATTACTTTTGAGTCTGTATTATATTTGGACTGTATTTAGAGACCGGACATTGTATATTATTTGTTTCTGGACTTGACTGGTTATATATTATTGTCTTGTTGTCTTTATCTTTCAGTCTTTACTTTTCGTCTTAGAGTTGTGATTGAGCATTATATATATTCATTGCTTGTCCTCCGTTCGGAGTTGACTATATTCTCGACAGGTTTTGTTATATATATAAACTGTTGTCAGACTAGAAAATACACAGCATTCTACGCCATTTTTTCGGTGAGGGCTGGGCGTTGTCGCGTCACGTGCCCTTGTAGAGGGTGCGGGTCGTGACAATTGTGCTTGTACAAATAATCCAGTCCTGTCTCGCATCATGTCTAGGAGGGGACTCCTGAGTACCACGGTCAGGAGTACCGACTGAAATGGACTAAGGCTAATAACTAGATTAATACATTAGTCATAAAGAGATCTCCCAGCTATAGGCAATCCCGTTACCTGGGCGCGCTTAGGATCTGTAGCCTGCCGTCGAGTAGGGCACATTTCCAGCACACTGTCATGTGTTGCACCCTTCAAGCTACCTAAGGGTACATGTATTTCTTGGTCGATGTACCCACTTGAATTTAACCCCTAATTTTTGACCTGGGTAACCTGGATGGTCTGCAGGGCTTGTGGCTGTAGAATAATCTCACTGCATCTTGCTAGTAACTAGGCCTGTGATAACCCTAGTTAGTTAAAGTATCAAGCCGTACTCATTGCTTGGCCGTGATTGATTGAATGAGGAATAATACATCTAGCCTTGATCCTGTATAGATTGTTATATTTTCTTACATTATCTTGCGGATAAATGGGAGGAACCAAGTTCGGTTCAGACGAAGGGTTACAATCCCGATCCTTGTTTGGTTTAAGGATTGTAACCTGGTTATCTGAATGGTCCCATGGTTATCTTACCGTATATCCTCGTGATGTTATATTATCTCCAGTTTTACTATATATTATTATCTTCTGTGCTAATTACTGGTTTTAGTTCCTAAGTGAAGCTTTCTTTGTGGCTCTTGCTCTTTCTGGGATCTGACCCAGCTGGTTTTGTATGGCCAGATTTCGGAGCAGCTCCAGAGGATCTACCAACTTTCCAGCCCGATGGTGACCACC
Organism: Iris pallida; assembly: GCA_029216955.1. Taxonomy (NCBI): domain Eukaryota; kingdom Viridiplantae; phylum Streptophyta; class Magnoliopsida; order Asparagales; family Iridaceae; genus Iris; species Iris pallida. Next base: position 8,233,470 of record JANAVB010042820.1, on the reverse strand, counting down.
AGGCGTAACCAGGGCAACGAGTGGATTATTTTTGGCTCTCCCACTCTATTGTAAAAATATTCTTTTGAGGCGTTTAGCCGACGAGCACCTGTTTAGCTCGATTGCACTTACTTACTATCTGCCTACGGGCTGTAACATGATTGACAGATCCTAGGGTTGATCATGTATGACTAAAACTCTTGCTAGTCCTAACATTTTGTAACGACTAGCTTCATGATCAGCGGAATATGTAATGTTTGGGATGCCTTACTATTGTATATTTGGTGATCTTACATCTTGTAACATTTACTTACTTGCTTGTGATTGAGAAACTAGGCTTGTTCATGACCTTAAAAGACTGTTGGCTTGTAGTTAAACCCTCATGTATCTAGACAGCCATGACCGTATAGCGAGATGGAATCTATTTTATATACGTAGCTGGCTATGTCTGCCCCCGCTCTCCAGTATTCTGGTTCTGGGGCGTGACAGATCATACCTCGACATATCAAGCCAAATGTATTTTTTCGGCTCTGGTATAGACCTAAAATTTAAATGAGGCCCATAGAAATTTTCTCGCATGAGGTCTCCGAGCTCATTCCCAGCTCTAAGGAGCTCTTAGGGGGAAGAACCTAAGAATAAACAAATAAACTACACTTAAAAATAAATAATAACAAATATATAATAATTTATTATTTTTTACTTGCATTTTTCCATCGGACCAGAGCTCTATGCGTGTCTCATTAGTAGGCCTCTCTGGTGGACTGGGGGGATCCGAAAAACCTGGTCGCCAATAATATGCTCCATTGTACAAAAACATAAGACCGGGATACATATTTGCTCCAGTAGGAGAAACAGGAGGAACAATAGTAGATGTAGAGGGAAGAGAAGACGAAGTGGCTCCAGGGGGAAAGAGAAGATGGCTTGCCTCCCATCAATGATGGAGTAGGGGCTGCGGGGATAACCCATCATCTGTCATAATAATGTCGTCTTTGGATACTCCTCTGATTTGTTGATATGGAGTGGATGGGGTCGTTCGAGATGCACCTCCACGGAGGCGGTGACGACCTCGGTTTGTCATAGATAAGATCTGTACATTTGTAAATATCACAACATCTAGGAAAAGTAACAAGAACGCTGACTCATAAGAAGGATATGTTCTTGAGCAAATCGTAAAATTTTAAGAATATCAATTAATATGTAAATTTTTAACATAGTATCACATTGCGAAGCTATACATTTATTGTTTTCCATAATCTCAAATTGCTCCCCTGTCAATGAGTGGGTTGCAATAAGCGGAATCCTTGAAGCTTAGAAGATTGGTAGAGATGCAAATTGTTGATCCCTAATAATCATAAATGACTTGAAGGTGTCCTGTAGAGATCTGGTTGAGAAAAAAAACTGTCAATATAGAAAACAATAAAGTATGAGGAAGCAATTTATTTCAGTTTTGATATGCACGTATTGGATCATAAACCAGATCCATCAGAGGTCTCTCCAAACTTGATCATAGTTGATGTTATCCTGACATTGCAGGAACAAGGGGTCATTTCAGCTATATATTGATTAGGGCTGTAAAATGATTCAAACCGTTCGCATTTGGCTCGTGTTCGGCTCGATCCAAGCTTGGTTTAAGCTCGTTCGTGGACTAATCGATACCGAGTTCGACCATAGGTTGTTCGACTCGATCTTGTTCGCAAACAGGCTCGAACTCGGCTCAGTTTCTCATATTATGACTTTTTCTATATGTTATGCCTTTTTTAATAGACAGAAATATATTTTGTTTTAGAAATTTTACTCATTTCTTGGTTCTTTATATGATGGTAAATTATGATGTAAAGAGCATAATTAATTCAATAAAAAAAAGTCTTTAAAACTTGAGAGAAACAGTGTTAGTCTATACAACATGTCCTATAAATACTCACTACTAAGGCTGTAGAACGATTCAAACCGTTCGCATTCGGCTCGTGTTTGACTCGGTCCAAACTTGGCTCGAATCAAACTCGGTCGATAGTTAAGTCAAACCAAGCTTGAACACTCTTTGTTCGAGCTCGTTCATTCGATTTTCAACCCTAATATTGATTCAGCTGAACGGTCAGAGCTGGTATACTCAATATCTTTAGGAAGACCCAAGATTTCAGGGTCTTCTATTCATAGCTGGAATTGACAAACATGAACACAGAAATATCCGCATCGGCATCGTAATAGTAAAAGTTCACTCCAAGCCTATAATTACTTCCCAAACAATTTGGCAGAACATCATGCATATAGTATGGAGCGTGATGCGACACGGGGAGAAAGAGAGCGAGAACTTGATGAGTGACTACAAGATACTTGAGCTTATTAGTATACTAGTAATGTGCACGTGCGTCGCACGTGTTTTCTGTCATTTTTTAAAAAATGTTTTGATAGTGTATTTTTTTAATCTTATCTTATTCATTTCTGGTCTTGTTTTAGTATTTTACTTATTCAGTAACTTTATAGTACATGTTTCATTTAAATTAGTTTTATTTGTTTTGCATTTAGATGCTTAAAAATTGTGGACCTGAGTATCAAATCTTAATTTAAATTCAAACACAATTGCAAATTTAACACGCTCCTTGATTTTTTTGTAAACTAAACATAATATAATAAATAAACTACTATTATTGAAGAAAAGTGTCCAAAAATCACTACTAAAATACAACATTTTAGCGACGGCCCTATCCGTCGCTAATCCGTCGCTAAATGACATTACCGACGGATTACCGACGGATACTGGCTGAAAAAATCCGTCGGCAATAACCTCGTCGCTAAAACAACTCCGTCGCTAATCCGTCGCTTAGCGACTACTTAGCGACGGATTACCGTTGGCTACATCAAAACAGTTAGCGACGGCAAGCCGACGGTTTCCCGTCAACTCCGACATTTTAAAATTTTAATACCGACGTTTAGCGACGGAAAGATCCGTCGCTAAACCGTCGTTACACCCGTATCAGAGGGTTTCTGATGCGCAAAATTCGTCGCTAATTCGTCGTAAATATGTCGGTAAACGAGTATCATAGAGTTTCTGTTACGCAAAATCCGTCGCTAATCCGTCACCAACCTCGTCGGATTAGCGACGGATTATCCGTCGACATGCTTCTGGATATCTTCCATATTTCCAGAACCTGAGCGACGGGAAATCCGTCGCCATTCCGTCGCTATGTGTTTTTCCAGAACCAGGCCGACGGATAATCCGTCGGCAATCCGTCGCTACCTTGTAATTCATACAGTTAGCGACGGATTATCCGTCGCTAGGTTGTCGCGAGTCCGTCGCTAACTGCAATATTTTTGAATTTTTTTTGCAGGAAACAGACTATTCCCTGTACGTACAACATATCCAACATCCACCATACACAAATATAACATATCCAACATCCACCATACACAAATATAACATATCCGACATCCAACATATCCAACAAATATCCATATTGCCAACACAATATCTCCAAACATCCAATATATCCCAACATACACAAAAAATATCCAACACAATAACCAACAAAATATCCAACACAATATCCAACACAATATCCCAACATACATACAACAAAATATCCAAACATAAACAAAATATCCAAAATATACACATATCCAAATGTCCAAAAACATAAACAAAATTACTGAGAAGGAGGAGATAGGTCGTCTTGTGCTCTCTCCGCCGCTTCCGCTTTGCGTATATAATGCTCCACCATGTGTGCCGGCACTTGGGACAAGACATGGTCTGGAAGCGAGCGTAGCTGCTGTGATGACATCATATCAAGGAGCGCCACGATAGCAACATCCGGTACCAGGCGGGCCTCGGAAGAGCGGTCAAAAGAAATTCGTCCGGTGGAAGAAGGATCAGGTCGATCCGAAGCACCGGCAGCAGTAGACGGACCGGCAGCAGACGGACTAGGAGCAGATGGATCGGGAGCAGAAGAAGGATGCGGATAGTGCCCCAGCACTATCGCCTGCAAATTCGACACCGTCGTGGCGAGAGTCGTAAGCTGCGTCCTCACATCATCTGCGGAGGGCACGGGAGGAGGCGGAGGCGGTGGATATCTCGGAGTCGACGCCTGCAACGACGACGCCAGGGAACCTAAGCCGTAGAGGCGCCCTTTCCTAAAGTCGTCGACGGATTCTACGAACACGTCGTCGTAGCGAGCGGCCATAGAAGAGGGCATCTGGGTGGGCATCGTTTCGCCGACATCCTCGGCAGGGGGTTCAATCCGACGGAGTGCCTCCCGATACGCAGCCTATCCAATGAATGTGTTTATACTATAAGTTTTCCTAAGTTATAATCTAAATCCTATGTTTCCCTAAGTTATAGTCTGAATCCTAAGTTTACCTAATTAAGTTAACAATAATTATATTTCTAACATAAATGTCATAAACATAAGTACTTACATCAGTCTCCTAGGCCCTCGCGTCTACGAAGCTCCCGTCCTTCCGCCTCATGTGTGTATGCACGAATACTTCATGAGCGGTGATCGCCTCTGCCTCTCTCCCCTCCTTCACTGCCCGTTGGGCCTGCATACATAGAATTTAATTAACTTCGTATATTAATAGTACCGAATTAAATAGTGGAATAAATTTGCGGTATCTCACCAAATCTGCACGCGTCGATACGTGGGGCCTTGATCCTCCCGTATGCAGACCCGCGGCCTGTCTATTCGCCTTGGCTTTCTCTGATTTCTCCTTGTATTGAGGAGTATCCATCTTCTCCAACATCTCCTCAGAGTACTCCGCCCAGATCCAGTCCTTCTTCGTATGCACCGTACGTAGGTCATACACCGCATCCTGTATCTTCTTCCCGGCGGCGGCTTTGTAGGTCCTGCGGATCGCCTCCTCGCGATGGGGGTCCACCAGAACGTCCTTTGACATACAAATTCAAATATCACATAATTAAAAAATTAATAAATTAAAGAATAATTAATAATTAACCAAAAGATATATACCCTCATCTCGTCGAGCCAGACGTACTGCCTGTCCTGAGGCACCTCAGAAAAATTGAGGTAGGGGCCATGGTAGTTATCCCGGATAATGCGCCCTAGAATCCGGACAACATCCCACGGGAAAAATCTATAAAGAAGCAACGACTGGATTATTGACTTGAATAAATGAAACAAATTTAACAAATTAACTTAAATTTACTTATGATTTACCCGCGGGCCATATCTCTCGTCGGAACTCGCCCATCGGCCTCTCTGGTGGCGTCGGAGGATCCGAGGGTCCGCGCATGTATTCCCCTTCCCCAACAACATCCCCTCTCCGACCCCCTCCCCGACAGCACCCACCCCCCTCCCCCACCCTCCCCGACCCCCCCTCCCCGATAGCACCCCCTCCTCGACCCTCCTCCCCGACCCCACTCCCCAACCCCCGTCCCCGACAACACCCACCCCCACCCCCCTCCTCCACCCCCGCCCCCTCCCCGACAGCACCCCCTCCCCGATACCCCCTCCCCCACCCTCCATCCCCGATATCACCCACCCCCACCCATCCCTCCCCTACCCCCTCTCCACCCTCCGACCCACCCTCCTAGACCCCCCTCCCCCCCCGGCCCCGGCGACAGCCGACAGCCACCCCCTGAAACCCTAAAATAGAGAGAGAGGGAAAGAGAGAGAGAGATAGCTTACCTGCGAGATCGCCGGAGGGAGTGAGATCGCCGGAGGGAGTGAGATCGTCGGAGAGAGAGGGGGAAGAGAGAGAGAGAGTATGTTTGGGGGGGGGGAATAAAAAATTTTCCTCCGTCGGTTCAATTTAAGTTAGGGTACAATATTTAGCGACGGACTAGCGACGGATATATCTGTCGCTAGTTAGTCGCTAAATACCCACTAGATTACCGACGGAACGTCCGTCGCTAGTCAGGCACTAATTTTTGTGCCATTTTTTTCAAATTTTGTCGCCAAAATGTGCGACGTATTAGCGACGGAGATCAGTCTGTCGCTAAATTTTTGTCAAATTAGCGACGGAATTGCAACCGATTTTGACACTAAAAAAATAAAAAATTTGTCCATTGCTTTCTGACGGTAGTCCGTCACAAGGTAGTCGCTAGTCTGTCGCTATTAGCGACGGATAAGATCCGTCGCTATTAGCGATCGCTAATAGTCCGTCGCCAAATTGCTGTATTTTAGTAGTGAATAGGCCCATGACCTTTTTTGACGATATATATGGTAATCCTATATTAGATTGGATTTGACCATATATATGGTAATCCTACAAGGATTGGATTTCTAATATAAGCCTACATAGGATTGGATTTCTGTCACGACCCGCACCCGCTTTCGGACGTGAGCTCATGAGCAAGCTTGCTACGTATCGAACGGACTCCAGTCCGACTCGAATACGTAAACGCTGTCAAGGCTATGGTATACTGCCAAATCATGGCAATGCAATCTATATCTCAATCCACAATAAGAATATGAAACATGAATGAACAATTATGGGTCATGGTCTGCAGCCCATTAGCATATTGTCCGATTAGACTCCAAGGAATATAACAAGAGTCTCTAAACTGAATCAATAAGCAAGATATCTCATGATAAGAAATGTAAAGCACGAAAGGATAACAAACGTAATAACGATACCTGAATTTCGCAAGCGTATCATCACTTCCGCCATCCAGAACTATTAGATAACTCCATGCAATCGCTAAACCTGAAGAGATCATCAGGTCCTCAGGGGACATAGCAAGATACATAAAAACATGTCTATCTAGCAGTTTATCATACAATAATAAAATACAGATATAAACAGGCAAAGACCCAACAACACGAAACCACGACCAATCAATACGAAACCATGACCATACACGACTGGGAGAACCACTACTCATAAACAAACTGCTGGAGGAGTAACAAGAGAATACAACGTCACGAGATCAATGGATACTCAAACCCTCGCCCCTAGTGTGGACTCGCAGGCTAGCATCAAGAATCACCCTCGCCCCTAGTGTGGACTCGCAGGTACGGAACAGATAACTACTAACCCTCACCCCTAGTGTGGACTCGCAGGTTAGCTTCAGGAATCAAGATACAGTTAACTACTAACCCTCGCCCCTAGTATGGACTCGCAGGTTAGCTTGATCAAGAATTCAAGGTACAGCAGTTCCGTTACAACTTATTCATCCTATGATACGATGCGACTCAGTCTAAGTACAGGTGATGACACGACACGACCCAATCAAGATACACGAAAGAACCAATCCAATATGAACTACAAAATTAACTATAAACAAGGACTATATATATACTAGCATGCACGATGTACAAATCACATGTCAATAATCAACTAGTAAAACTATATAATAAAAGAAATATACATGTAAGTAAACTGTAGAGGGAGGCAAGATATCTTGCCTGGAGGTTGTACGCAGATCCAACAAAATATAGTCAACTGATAAGCCATAAAGTCCAAATCTCGCAACTGTCTTCGAAAGCTGAAACAGACATTACCAACATTCTCAGAATAGTCAAATTAGCTAGGATTGTCTGTCCTTAAGTCCAATTCTAGACACAGGAAAAAACGATAATTTTGGGTCAAAACGGTGTCCGCTGTTGGACCCGCATTGCACCAAAAAGCGTGCCAGAGTCATTGGTCTCTAAAGTCGTTAAACTATATGTCTACGAATCCGATTTGATGATACAAACCCAACCGTATGTCCAGTTTTGGATTCTGGTGGGCCGTGCACAAAATTGCCAGTTGAATCGGATCGTGGGGCCTGCAAAACGGCGATCGGATCAACTGTCTCAGAATTGGACCAAACTTGGCATACAGGACCAAAAAAATGATACGGTCCTGTTGGCGTAAGTTTTGTCTCGATCTGATGAACATGCACAAAGTAATTAGGAAATTTGCACAGAGGCCGATACGGTGAATTTCGACGGATACGCATCAAATTCGTCGCGCATACGCGACCAATTTGAATTCTGTCAAAGTCCACACGTCCACGAAACCATTACGCACCTTTTGATACTTTCAGTTCGCGACTACGTCGCCCGAAATGACGGGACGCACGTCGTATCGAAGAGTTTTCATAATTTTCAGTTTTCGAAAACAAGTTTTTCATGATTTTCAAGCCGATTTCTGTCACTGTTTAAAGAACTAAAATTAAAACTAAAAGTAGGGTTTTTATGTCCTACATGTTGTCAATAAATGCCTTCAAATAGATTTTCGAAATCTGCATGGTTTGGGAGAAAACTGACCGCGAACTAGAGTAGTTGGACTGGTTCATGTGTCCTATTTCGACAGTGTTTTTCGTCAACGTCAACTCGATTTCTCTCGAGTTTCGGGTCACTAGAATTTAAACCAATTAACAGGGATTAAAGATGGTTATATTGTGATCATACTAGAGTTTACGGGTCGTGAAACGATCGAACGATCGTTGAGATATTGCGTATCGAATCATCTCCTCGCCCTGCTACTGCTGCTGTTGAATCCGCCTGTGCACGCGCGTGCGGCCCTGTTGCGGCGGTTGTCCGACGGCCTGGCCACGTCGGGGCGACGCGCGCAGACCGGGGGATGTCGTTGGGAGTTAGGGTTTAGGTTTTCTATGAGATTCTCTCGATCTCACCCTCATATATATATATATATATATATATATATATATATATATATATATATATATATATATATATATATATATATATATATATATATATATATAGTTGTAAACCGAGCGGTGCTCTCGGGTTGGGCTGCTAGGAATTTTCGGGTTTGTGGGAACTCGCAAGGGCTCAGCTGTGCTGGCTTGTGGGGGGAATTAGTTTAGTTATATATATATATATATATATATATATATATATATATATATATATATTTTATATATATATATATATATATATATATATATATATATATATATATATATATATATATATATATATATATATATATATACTTATATCTATATACATATAAACTATATAAAAAAAATATAGCTATATACTTATATCTATATGCATCTATATACATATAAACTATATATATATATATATATATCTATACATATATACATATATTTCCTATATGCATAAATACTCCAAAAGTCTCAAAATAAATCTTAGGAATATATTCTAATAGTGTTGGGCTTATACTAAATATATATACATACAATAATATTTATTTCATAAATAATCTAGAATATTAAATGATATATTTTTATTATTATAAATCTAATAACAATATAAATAACAATAATAATCATAATTAATAAGGAAAATCTATAATAAGTGTACGTACAGAATATGCAGTCTAAATATCCCAACATGCATAAGGGTAATTAGGAAGGTATTTATCCTATTTCTAAAAATAGAATATCAATTCAGTAACAATAATATATATATATATATATATATATATATATATATATTTTATATTTATATATATATATATATATATATATATATATATATATATATAATATAATATTTTAGTATAATATATATATATATATATATATATATATATATATATATATATATATTATATATATATATATATATATATATATATATATATATATATATATATATATATATATATATAAATCCTTTATATATGAAATACCTATCTGGACAATCAAAATTAATAAATGCAATATGTACGTCTACGTAGACGTCTTCGGTCTCACTACAAGATTACATGGGCTCGGTTTGGGTTCGGGTCTAGTCCGAGCTAAATCGACACAAACCGGGTCTCCTACAAGTCAATAATATAATTAATAAATAATTTAAAATGTCTTTAGAGGTTAAGTCGCAACTTGGCCTGATTTTCCTAGTTAGGACATACTTATGGCTGGGTCTTCCTTGGCATGGCTAATACATGTGAGCACCCTGAATTTCGGGTTGAATTTTTTTTTATTTTTATTTTGTTTTTCTGATTATTTGGTTTTGATAAATATTTCATTTTATTTATCTATCTGTAAGTGTACTTTTTCATGCCATTGATATTTGGAGTATCAGGGATGTTCAACTCTGGAAATCTTCTTCATGAGTTTTGGAGTGGACAGGATTACCTTCATGACGGTATATAGTGTCCCATCCAAACTTGTTCCCTTGTGCTCTTTCTGCTTCGCTGAACTTCGGGTCAATTTAGACCATTTGATTATTATTTATTTTTCCCACTCTTTTCCTTGATCCTTTTCAGCGCGTTACCATGACTTTTAATTTGGGAGCGCAAGACCAGTCAGTTTCTTGAAACCAACTCCTCATTGATGATCTACTCGAGACGCTCGTCACCCATGACCTTCGTGTCCCACTCAGACACGTCATTTTGTGCTCCATTTGATTCGCGCAACTTTCCCGACCCGTGACCCGATTTTATTTTACTCCACGGCGTCACATTCATCTTCCAACTTGATTTGTGGGTCCCCTGTCGACCAAAACCTGTCAGCCCCAACTATGGACATGGCCCACTTTGAGCCTACTATCCGTCCGCCACTTGTGTCCCATTTATTGGAATCCCCATGTGCTACTTATTTACTCATGATCATCAACGTCTAATTTTTAATTCTATTATTGCATCATGTCCAGTTTTGATCCAATCCGGCTCCACCGAGTCCAGTTCAGCTCCATGTTGCCCTCCATCGGGACACCCTCATTTTCCGGGTCCAAAATAATATATTATACCCTATCTACCTATCTCAATATTTATTGGAATTTTTTATTGATTTTAATCTATTGGAATAACCCATCTTAGCTATATTTAATTCCTAGCCTTTTGATTCCCCAAATAAATCTCACCCATCCATTTTTCCTCCATGCAAATTTTTCCCAAATACCCCAATCCCCTCACAGCCTAGCCGGTCCTAAATTTGTGGAAAGAATCTTTTCCTCTCTCTCTCTCTTTTCATTTATGTTGCTATTCTTCTCTCTCTCCCTTTCTAATTTTTACTACAACACTTCCCCCTCCATGCAAACCCGACAGCCCGATCCTCTCCCTTCCTCCTCCTTGGCCCGACCTCCCTGGCCGAGCCACCACCCTCGGCCAGCAGGCCGTCGCCGTCGACCTCATCTTCTCCAACTTCTCCTCCTCCATTCTCCTCCCATTCCTCCATCAACACCACCCTCAACCGCGAACACCACCACCCATCCATCGTCTCCGACCACTTCCACCTCAAACCGACCACCCGCACCACTGGCCTCCTCCGTCCAGTCGGCCCCCAACTGCCGTGCAGCCCCGCGCGCTGCCCCATACGCCGCAGCGCATGCAACAGCAGCGTAGCCGCGCGCTCGCGCGCGTGTAGGCGGCCTCCGCCGCCGTGGTCAGCGTGGCCCACTCCCACGGGCCCGGGCGCACCCTTGGGGTAGGCCCCATGGCGGCCAACGTCCTCCGGGACGCGCCGTCGAGGCGATTTGTGCGTTTTGAACGAGATCCCGTCGGCGCGCGCGAGTTTGGAACTCAGAATTAGCGTTCCGTCGCAGTGACTTCGTGCGCATTTTCCCGGAGATCCGACCGTTGGATCATCGATTTCTTTACTCCGTCACAATCTCGGTATATCCACCTTTATCCCTGTCAATTTTCGTCCGTTAATTTTATCGTTTGATACATGAAAACCGGCCACCAAGTTGACCGTTTAAATTGTACTAAATTTGGACAGTTTCGTGGGGCCAACTTCGTCAGCTTGTATCTCCTCCACCGCAGCTCCGTTTGGCATACTACTAGTTCTGGTACGAAGCTGGTATAGCCCTCTTACTACCCCTCCAGTTTCGTTTCATTGTGAGCTTGTTTGATTGGTTGAATTCGACGCCAAAGTTGGTCGTCCGAATTCGTAATTTCCAACTTGTAAAATTCCATTTTTGAACACGGGACTCCAGATTTCATTTCTGACACCACCATTAGACTTGTGGCGTCGTTCTGGCATGTTTTCATATAAAATTTGTTAGATTTGGAGAACATGGACCCGGGCACGTTTTTCGGTGCAAAGTGGGTCCCATATTCTGGGTCAACGAGACTTTTTGACGCCGGCTCATCGGAATCCAATTCCGGATATACCGATGAGTTCGTATCGTCATTCTGGACTCGTTGACATATAATTTGCTAGATTTTGGTGGACATTGGGTCCGGCACGCATTTCGGTGCAAGTCGGATACCAATATCCGGGTCAACGGGTCATTTTGAGTTCGGCTCATCGGAATCCAATTCCGGATATACCGATGAGTTCGTATCGTCATTCTAGACTCGTTGACATATAATTTGCTAGATTGTGGTGGACATTGAGTCCGGCACGCATTTTGGTGCAAGTCGGATACCAATATCCGGGTCAACGGGTCATTTTGAGTTCGGCTCATCGGAATCCAATTTCGGAGATACCGTTGAGTTCGTATCATCATTCTGGACTCATTGACAGGTAGTTTGCTGAGTTTTGAGAACTTTGGCTCCGGCACGCATTTCCGTGCAAACCGGAATTCCAAGTTCTGGTCAACGGGCCAAAATGAGATCGGGTCAACGGAATCCAATTCTGGAGATACCGTTGGGTTCGTATCGACATTCTGATTTCGTGGACATATAATTTGTTATATTTTGTAGAATTATTTTCTTGCACGTTTTTTGGTGCAAAACGGCTCCGACACGGATACCGTTTTGACCCAAAATTACCTTTTTGCCCTTGTGTCCAAATTGGACCGTTGGATAGGCTATCCTAGCTAATTTGACCATTCTGGACACGTTCGCGATGTTCATTTCATCGTCCGACAATATTTGTTAATAGTTTCTCTGAGTTTAGCCTTTTTATAATTTCTTTAATAATTAATTCATATAATATTCGTATTTCGGGATTAGTACAACGAAAGTGAGATCAGTCAATTCCAGTGATCTCACATCGCTGAAATTAGCAATTTGGACACGTGGATCACTATAATAAGATTATCAACCTTATCGATAATCTTCTTATCTTAATTTTGCGTGTCGTAAGTTTCGACGTACAAATAACGAAGTACACTTTATATTAGACTAGAATTGACCCAGTTTGACCAGAGTTGACCAGTTGACCCAAAGTCAAATATAAGTCAACGCTTGACCTAGTTTGACTAAATTATTGACCGGAGTTGACCTAGAGTTAATTTGACTTAGAAGAACCTAGAATAATATAGATTGCCTGTAGGGATTTATTTATTTTCAACTTGAACACCTTGTAACCTGTGTGCTTTAAATAGGACTCTGTGGCTTCAGTGGGACCTCCTATACTTATCAGCTGTTCAGGTTATCGAGGCGAGTATATTCTCTGTTCATTTCATATCCTGCTTAGAATTATTTCCTGCAGTAGATTACTTTACTTGTACTGTCACGTTGGTCACACGGATTGGTACTATATGGATCCCTTCTTGAGATGTTATCCTTAGGGAGCATCGGGTACTCTATGTTTTGTGCGTTTCACTTGCATGGCGTATTACTATGCTTCGTTGATTCTTCGATCACTTGTGACATATACTCTTATGATCACAGAGTCATCCTGGAATCCTTATCCCATTTATGGGTCTACTATGTATCACCTTCGGGGTCTATCACCTTCGGGGTCTATCACCTTCGGGGTCTGTTACATAGCATCATATAACATAACCTGGCTGGATCCTTGTGTATTGATTGGGAGTACGGGGGAGTATAAATGGACATGTGAATAATACACCAGTAGTGTAGCATCAGAATCATCCCAGGCCATTTACATATTTATATTGTACTCTGACTCACTAGTCACATGCTAGTTCTCTATGTATAGTAGATATTTCTATTACAGTTATCTCTCTGTTTACATACTATTTTCTTTCAGTACCTGTATCTTACTTTACGGCATGTTATATGTTTTCTAACCTGCTATGATCTGTTGAGATGTACTGTACTCGCTCCAGTCCTGACTGGACCTGGTGATAAATTTTACAGATAGCCTGGAGGTGCCTGCTAGCCTAGAGGAGACACATTAGAGGTTGTTTAGGTAGTTATTTCATTTTGTCTGGAGTTGTATTTACTTTGTGGATTACTGTATCTTTATTTGAGTTTTGAGATGTACTTCTGGGTTCATGTATCTTAGACACTTAGACTTCTATCTCCTGTATTTATTTTGGATTTCATGTTTTATCTATCCTTATCATGCTCTACCTTAGATGTGATTGAGTTTGTATCTGCTATGTCACCCCCATTCGGGGAGTATAAACTGTTTAGTCTTATACTGTTAGATGCATTGAGACCTAGGACAGCGTTCTACCGCCGACACTACGGCGTAGGCTGGGCGTCGTTACGTTCTCGTGCCCTAACTCTAGGGTGCGGGTCGTGACACGTTTTTAGTGGTGGCCCATGCGGGTCGAAACTAAAAGTGTAGTGGTATTCGAACTAGAATACCACTACAGCCTGCAGTAGGATTAGGATATATTTTGAAGGTACTCAATCACAATTAGGACCCCTTGAGAGATTCCTGGGACGACCTTTGAGAATCTTATTTAACTTCGATTTGAAAACTCTTTTTCCCTTGATTTGTTTTATCTTTATTTTCTGTTGTTGAATTTGATTTAATGGATTGTTGTTGAATTTGAGTTGTAATTATTAATTTTGATGGAAGATTTTTGAATTTTGAATTTTGATGGTAGCTGTTGCATTCGGGTTTGTATTTTGATGGATTTTGCTCATTTTTGAATTTTGTTGTTCGTTAATAAATTTGATTTGATTTTTGAGTATTCATTATTGATTTAATTTAATTTTTGGCAAGATGAAATTATATGGGCTAGGTCATCTATGTTATGGAGTCTAGTCTTCTATAGTCACATTAGCCAGCATGGTGAGGACATATAGTCTGACTCTGGATATATTTCTCGGGTGTGGGAATTTAAGGTTTTCGCAGCCAAGCATGCGGCACCGCGAAAATGTTAAATACCATGATTCTAGAGATATGTGCATAAGTCAAGGGCTCTGTGATTATCGTAGCCTTGCTTACTAGTATGACGAGGATTTAGAGTACCATAATTTTGGATAGACGCATATGATTATCGGATTGCACCTTAAATATTTTTGAACATGTTTTCTCTACTTTTTCTCAAAAAAAAAAGGAATTATTATTTGTTTGGTTGTCTAGTTTTCTATTATTTAACTCAGGAGTAAGTTTAGTTGTTTTCATAAACCTTTGTGTAACTTCTTGCTATGAGTTTTCATAATACAATGAATCGATGATTTTGCTAAAGGCCTCATGTTGGATTTGATATTTTAGATCTGGATTTCAAAATCGTTCCTTCTTTAAACAGATAAGTAGAACAGATTTTAGCGTTATTTCTTTCTTGCTATTATTCTTGTATTAAATAATAATGATAATAAAACTGTCTTGATTTTGTCAATTGCCTGCTTGCAATCTTGGTAGGAATCTAAATGTTAGTCTTAATGTAAAATTAATTTTTATTGGGACATGAGAATATGTATACGAATATATATAGCAGACACTTTGCCTAACACGTATGCATGCTACACTTGATTTTTTTCACATATCTAGATACATATTGATATGTTGTTGATGTCCAAATTTTCATAACCAATATTTCTGGTCCTCTGTTTTCCATGTTTAAATTCGTAAGTTAAATATAAAATTCATGTTATTAGTTTTGTCTACATAACTGCACATGTATGTTATACGTAGGGTTTCAATTCAAAAAAAAATTTGGTTAAAAATTTGTGTTTAAAATTGTCAAATTTAAGACTGTGTACATATTAACCTTAATGCTGAGTTTCCAAATGTTTTATTCAAATTGCTGTTTTATTTTCTTAAATGGAACATTTGAGCTATATACCTTGTGGGAAGTAGGGATATAAATTTAGGTTTTATATTCTTACATGTTAGTTTGTGATAAACATTGAGTTGGGTTTGATGTTCAAATTTCTCTAATATCCTAAAAATTGTATACATGTTAACATTTTAATATTGATTTCCATGTTTAGTTCTGTTTCAGATTTAATATGTAATATTGAACTGAATGTGTAGATAACTGTATTGATAGTATGTTAGGGTTTTATTTCTATCATGTTAGGATGTATTAGGACCATTGAGATTTGTTGTGATGTTTCAAACCCTAAAATTTGAGACCGCATTATGTTCATATTTTCTATGGTTTGAATGTTAGCTTATTTCAGATATTTTTTTTATGTGTAAACGCTGAACTAAAACTGGATTTAACCTTTCAATACTAAGCTATAACCCTGTACAAGGACACACACACACACTCTAACTTAGCATACCCTGTCATGTAACCTAATCTTCCTCTCTATGTTATGATCATGTATCTATATAGATATATATAGTTTTTATACATCCATGTTATAATTTGTATAGATACATAACTAAATCTCTACCTCTTTATAGATGTATATGGTTAGCCATGCATGTTATGATTAAATAGGTTGTATATTGTAGATTGTTAAACCATATGCCATGAGTAATGTAACTGGATAGCTATTGTTTGAAACCCAAATCCTTGTATACACTTTCATGTATATTCACGTACACACACGGCCTACTATCTAACCATATGAACCTGTTCACATATCCCCATACACATGATACTAGTTTTTTCCTCTCTAACGCTCTCTCTCTGTATATATATTGTGATTGGATTTCAATGCAAGTGACTTTCAATTCTTTAACTTTGATTTTGATTTTCTTGGGATAGTGCTTTTTCAGATGATTGGTAGTTACCTTCCTTTATTTTTATGAGTACTAGTTTTCATATGGGATGGTAGACAACCTTATAGTTTTGATGGTCGTTGTTTCTGTATCTTTCTATTTTAGCACTCTGGATTGCTTGTGTGTTTTGATACCCGATGACTGTCTTGGTTATTATGACTAGTATACCTAGATGAGACTTTCACTACCACCGTATGCCATGACCCTGTATGCCGTTCTTTTATTTGATGATATATTTTATTTAAGTTCTGGGACTTTTATTGTGGAGGTTTGACCTAGAAGGAGTATGGACATTTTAATTTCGAGGACGAAATTTTTATAAGGTGGGTAGGATGTGAGCACCCTGAATTTCGGGTTGAATTTTTTTTCATTTTTATTTTGTTTTTCTGATTATTTGGTTTTGATAAATATTTTATTTTATTTATCTATCTGTAAGTGTACTTTTTCATGCCATTGATATTTGGAGTATCAGGGATGTTCAACTCTGGAAATCTTCTTCATGAGTTTTGGAGTGGACAGGATTACCTTCATGACGGTATATAGTGTCCCATCCAAACTTGTTCCCTTGTGCTCTTTCTGCTTCGCTGAACTTCGGGTCAATTTAGACCATTTGATTATTATTTATTTTTCCCACTCTTTTCCTTGATCCTTTTCAGCGCGTTACCATGACTTTTAATTTGGGAGCGCAAGACCAGTCAGTTTCTTGAAACTAACTCCTCATTGATGATCTACTCGAGACGCTCGTCACCCATGACCTTCGTGTCCCACTCAGACACGTCATTTTGTGCTCCATTTGATTCGCGCAACTTTCCCGACATGTGACCCGATTTTATTTCACTCCACGGCGTCACATTCATCTTCCAACTTGATTTGTGGGTCCCCTGTCGACCAAAACCTGTCAGCCCCAACTATGGACATGGCCCACTTTGAGCCTACTATCCGTCCGCCACTTGTGTCCCATTTATTGGAATCCCCATGTGCTACTTATTTACTCATGATCATCAACGTCTAATTTTTAATTCTATTATTGCATCATGTCCAGTTTTGATCCAATCCGGCTCCACCGAGTCCAGTTCAGCTCCATGTTGCCCTCTATCGGGACACCCTCATTTTCCGTGTCCAAAATAATATATTATACCCTATCTACCTATCTCAATATTTATTGGAATTTTCCATTGATTTTAATCTATTGGAATAACCCATCTTAGCTATATTTAATTCCTAGCCTTTTGATTCCCCAAATAAATCTCACCCATCCATTTTTCCTCCATGCAAATTTTTCCCAAACACCCCAATCCCCTCACAGCCTAGCCGGCCCTAAATTTGAGGAAAGAATCTTTTCCTCTCTCTCTCTCTTTTCATTTATGTTGCTATTCTTCTCTCTCTCCCTTTCCAATTTTTACTACAACACTTCCCCCTCCATGCAAACCCGACAGCCCGATCCTCTCCCTTCCTCCTCCTTGGCCTGACCTCCCTGGCCGAGCCACCACCCCCGGCCAGCAGGCCGTCGTCGTCGACCTCATCTTCTCCAACTTCTTCTCCTCAATTCTCCTCCCATTCCTCCATCTACACCACCCTCAACCGCGAACACCACCACCCATCCATCGTCTCCGACCACTTCCACCTCAAACCGACCACCCACACCACTGGCCTCCTCCGTCCAGTCGGCCCCCAACTGCCGCGCAGCCCCGCGCGCTGCCCCGCACGCCGCAGCGCATGCAACAGCAGCGTAGCCGCGCGCTCGCGTGCGTGTAGGCACCACCGCCGGCGCCACCGCCGTCGTGGTCGACGTGGCCCACTCCCACGGGCCTGGGCGCACCCCTGGGGTAGGCCCCATGGCGGCCAACGTCCTCCGGGACGCGCCGTCAAGGCGATTTGTGCGTTTTGAATGAGATCCCGTCGGCGCGCGCGAGTTTGGAACTCAGAATTGGCGTTCCGTTGCAGCGACTTCGCGCATATTTTTCCGGAGATCCGACCGTTGGATCGTCGATTTCTTCGCTCCGTCACAATCTCGGTATATCCACCTTTATCCCTGTCAATTTTCGTCCGTTAATTTTATCGTTTGATACATGAAAACCGGCCACCAAGTTGACCGTTTAAATTATACTAAATTTGGACAGTTTCGCGGGGCCAACTTCGTCAGCTTGTATCTCCTCCACCGCAGCTCCGTTTGGCGTGCTACTAGTTCCGGTGCGAAGCTGGTATAACCCTCTTACTACCCCTCCAGTTTCGTTTCATTGTGAGCTTGTTTGATTGGTTGAATTCGACGCCAAAGTTGGTCGTCCGAATTCGTAATTTCCAACTTGTAAAATTCCATTTTTGAACACGGGACTCCAGATTTCATTTCTGACACCACCATTAGACTTGTGGCGTCGTTCTGGCATGTTTTCATATAAAATTTGTTAGATTTGGAGAACGTGGGCCCGGGCACGTTTTTCGGTGCAAAGTGGGTCCCACATTCTGGGTCAACGGGACTTTTTGACGCCGGCTCATCGGAATCCAATTCCGGATATACCGATGAGTTCGTATCGTCATTCTGGACTCGTTGACATATAATTTGCTAGATTTTGGTAGACATTGGGTCCGAGACGCATTTCGGTGCAAGTCGGATACCAATATACGGGTCAACGGGTCATTTTGAGTTCGGCTCATCGGAATCCAATTCCGGATATACCGATGAGTTCGTATCGTCATTCTGGACTCGTTGACATATAATTTGCTAGATTTTGGTGGACATTGGGTCCGGCACGCATTTCGGTGCAAGTCGGATACCAATATCCGGGTCAACGGGTCATTTTGAGTTCGGCTCATCGGAATCCAATTTCGGAGATACTGTTGAGTTCGTATCATCATTCTGGACTCGTTGACAGGTAGTTTGCTGAGTTTTGAGAACTTTGGCTCCGGCATGCATTTTCGTGCAAACCAGAATTCCAAGTTCTGGTCAACGAGCCAAAATGAGATCGGGTCAACGGAATCCAATTCTGGAGATACCGTTGGGTTCGTATCGACATTCTGGTTTCGTGGACATATAATTTGTTATATTTTGTAGACTTATTTTCTTGCACGTTTTTCGGTGCAAAACGGCTCCGACACGGACACCGTTTTGACCCGAAATTACCTTTTTGCCCTTGTGTCCAAATTGGACCGTTGGATAGGCTATCCTAGCTAATTTGACCATTCTGGACACGTTGGCGATGTTTATTTCATCGTCCGACAATGTTTGTTAATAGTTTCTCTGAGTTTAGCCTTTTTTATAATTTCTTTAATAATTAATTCATATAATATTCGTATTTCGGGATTAGTACAACGAAACTGAGATCAGTCAATTCCAGTGATCTCACATCGCTGAAATTGGCAAGTTGGACACGTGGATCATTATAATAAGATTATCAACCTTACCGATAATCTTCTTATCTCAATTTTGCGTGTCGTAAGTTTCGACGTACAAATAACGAAGTACACTTTATATTAGACTAGAATTGACCCAGTTTGACCAGAGTTGACCAGTTGACCCAAAGTCAACTATAAGTCAACGCTTGACCTAGTTTGACTAAATTATTGACCGGAGTTGACCTAGAGTTAATTTGACTTAGAAGAACCTAGAATAATATAGATTGCCTGTAGGGATTTATTTATTTTCAACTTGAACACCTTGTAACCTGTGTTGCTTTAAATAGGACTCTGTGGCTTCTGTGGGACCTCCTATACTTATCAGCTGTTCAGGTTATCGAGGCGAGTACATTCTCTGTTCATTTTATATCCTGCTTAGAATTATTTCCTGCAGTAGATTACTTTACTTGTACTGTCACGTTGGTCACACGGATTGGTACTATATGGATCCCTTCTTGAGATGTTATCCTTAGGGAGCATCGGGTACTCTATGTTTTATGCGTTTCACTTGCATGGCGTATCACTATGCTTCGTTGATTCTTCGATCACTTGTGACATATACTCTTATGATCACAGAGTCATCCTGGAATCCTTATCCCATTTATGGGTCTACTATGTATCACCTTCGGGGTCTATCACCTTCGGGGTCTATCACCTTCGGGGTTTATCACCTTCGGGGTCTGTTACATAGCATCATATAACATAACCTGGCTGGATCCTTGTGTATTGATTGGGGGTACGGGGGAGTATAAATGGACATGTGAATAATACACCAGTAGTGTAGCATCAGAATCATTCCATAGTGTAGCATCAGAATCATCCCAGGCCATTTACATGTTCATATTGTACTCTGACTCACTAGTCACATGCTAGTTCTCTATGTATAGTAGATATTTCTATTACAGTTATCTCCCTGTTTACATACTGTTTTCTTTCAGTACCTGTATCTTACTTTACTGCATGTTATATGTTTTCTAACCTGCTATGATCTGTTGAGATGTACTGTACTCGCTCCAGTCCTGACTGGACCTGTTGATAAATTTTACAGATAGCCTGGAAGTGCCTGCTAGCCTAGAGGAGACACATTAGAGGTTGTTTAGGTAGTTATTTCATTTTGTCTGGAGTTGTATTTACTTTGTGGATTACTGTATCTTTATTTCAGTTTTGAGATGTACTTTTGGGTTCATGTATCTTAGAC
The DNA here is from genome assembly GCA_029216955.1 of Iris pallida. Taxonomy (NCBI): domain Eukaryota; kingdom Viridiplantae; phylum Streptophyta; class Magnoliopsida; order Asparagales; family Iridaceae; genus Iris; species Iris pallida. The sequence goes on along the minus strand of JANAVB010042820.1, from coordinate 8,212,249 downwards.
ACTTAGACTTCTATCTCCTGTATTTATTTTGGATTTCATGTTTTATCTATCCTTATCATGCTCTACCTTAGATGTGATTGAGTTTGTATCTGCTATGTCACCCCCATTCGGAGAGTATAAACTGTTTAGTCTTATACTGTTAGATGCATTGAGACCTAGGACAGCGTTCTACCCGCCGACACTACGGCGTAGGCTGGGCGTCGTTACGTTCTCGTGCCCTAACTCTAGGGTACGGGTCGTGACAATGCACTAGTTAAGACACGCCATTGCACTATCCGTGCCATGATTCCTAGTCGTTTGGTACTTCAAAACTCAACCATGGCTAAAGTCATCCACCGTAATAATTAACTAAATAATTATTTATAAAAATTCTAAAAATCACCATTTAAATCAAATAAATAATAAAAAAATATTTTAAAATTTTTTTCGGGAAGGGAGGCTACAATTTCTAATATATACTCCTACATAAGATTGGATTTTAAGCCTACATAGGATGAGATTTCTATGGTATATAAAGGGGTCTAAAGGTTCTCCACAATATATACCTCCAAGAGTACTCAATGTAAGTTGTTGAATAAGTTCAACACAAGACATCTCATTGTGCTCAAGTTGTTGAATAAGTTCAACACAAGTGAGCTAAAGTTATTGAATAAGTTAAACACGAAAAAAAAAATTTGAGAGATTTTTTTTAATCTTTGTGATAAAGAGTTCTTGAGTGCAAGGAGAGAAGTGTTGAGAGCTATTGTAATTCCTTTTCTTTTTCATAGTGGAATTAAATCACCCTCGTTTATGGAAGTAGGCATTTTGGCCGAACAACGTAAATCATTGTCTTTGTGGTTGTGAATTTTCTCTGAGTTTCTTGGGTTTATTTCTGTTGTGCCACAACAAATTGGTATCAGAGCTTTGGAAGTCTAGCAAAGTTTTCGACAAAGTTCTCAGAGAAAGTTAATTGGGTAGATTCTTGATATGGCTCCGTCAAGCAGGATCGGGAAGTATGAAATTGAGAAGTTCAATGGGAAGAATGATTTTGGCTTTTAGAAAAGCCAGATGAATGACGTTCTCCTATCTCAAAAGCTTCACAAAGCTTTACAGGAAAAGTCCAAGAAGCCCACTGACATGACCGATGATGATTGGGATGGCATGGATCTCGAAGCATGTGCTGCTATTCGCCTGTGTTTGGAAAGGGATGTCGTGTACTCTGTGATGGATGAAGATACCCCCTGGGCTCTAGTTGAAGTTGGAATCACTCTACATGACGAAGACTCTCACCAACCGACTTTATATGTTAAAGTCACTCTACAGACTAGTGATGGAGGAAGGTACGTCAATTCGGGATCATGTTTCAAAATTCAATCGAATTATTTCTGACTTGAAGGATGTTGACTTACATGAAGAAGATGATCATTTGGTACTAATCCTATTATTTTCTTTGCCCGATTCTTCTGAGAATCTTATTCAAACGTTACTGTACGAAAAGGACTCAATTTTCGTAGAAGAAGCTACGAGTGCCTTATTGTGTAATGAGGTACGGATGTTGGCATCTAATGACGGGAATGGTGGAGGCCAAGCCCAAGGTTTGACGATAAGAGGAAGGACAAACGATAAAATATCTTTTAGCAGAAGGTCAAGATCCAAGTCCAAAACACCTATTGAGAAGGTGAAGTGCTTCAACTGCAATAAGAAAGGACATTATGCAAATAAGTGTTCTCATCCAAAGAATAAGAACAAAAAAAAGGAGAATAAGACAGAGAGAGAAGGTGATGAAGCAAACTGTGCTTCAGAAGCTGATAGTGATGGAGTCTGTTTTTTGGTGGCACATGACAACATGAGTGACCGTTGGATTCTCGATTCTGGATGCTCGTACCATATGTGTCCAAAGAGGGAGTGGTTTTCTTCCTACAAGGCGACAGATGGTGGTTCTGTGTTGATGGGAAACAACAATGCATGTCGAGCTGTTGGAATTGGATCTATCAAGGTAAAAATGTATAAAGAATTATGCGAACTTTGACCGATGTTAGACATGTTCCCGACCTCAAGAAAAATCTTATTTCTCTTGGTACGTTTGACTCGAATGGTAACAAGTTCGTCGCCGAGGGTGGAGTCATGCGGGTCATTCGTGGTTCTTTGGTGGTGATGAAAGGTCACTGACATGGTAACCTTTATATCTTATTGGGAAGCACCGTGACTAGGACTTTAGCAGTCAGTACATCTGATTTTTCTGATAGCACGTGTCTTTGGCATATGCGGCTTGGACATATGAGCGAGAAAGGCCTGTCCTTACTAAGCAAGCAAGGATTACTGAAGAACTTGAAGAAGCCAAGTATGGATTTATGTGAGCATTGCGTTTATGGCAAGCAGCACTGGGTGACCTTCAGTACAAGCAAGCAGAAGACAATAGGTATTCTCGACTATGTGCATACAGATGTATGAGGACCTAGCAGGATTCCTTCCAAGAATGGAGCAAGGTACTATGTCACTTTTATTGATGATTATACACGTTATGTTTGGCTGTATTTCATCAAAACCAAGGATGAAGTGTTCGAAAAGTTCAAGCAGTAGAAAGCGTCTATGGAGAACAGAACAGGCAGAAAGGTAAAGACGATGAGGTCTGATAATGGTACTGAATATACCTATGGACCTTTCAAAGATTTCTGTGCTCAAGAAGGTATCGTTCGACATTGGACTGTTAGGAACACACCGCAATAGAATGGGTTAGCAGAGAGGATGAATCGAACCTTGCTTGAGAAAGCAAGATGTATGCTCTCCAATGTCGGTTTAGACAAGGAATGGTGGACGGTTGCTATACACATGGCGCGGTACTTGGTTAATAGATCACCAACTCCTGCTATAGATTGTAGGACTCCATATGAGGTGATGATCGACAAACCAGCATATTACAACACTTTGCGCGTGTTTGGATGCAAAGCTTACTATCATGTCAATGAGGGTAAGTTGGACCAGAGAGCCAAGAAAGTAATATTCTTGGGATATGCACAAGGAGTGACGGGCTATCATCTGTATTGCTTGGAGGATAAGAAGTTCTTAATCAGCAGGGATGTCACATTCGACGAGTCTTCAGTGTTGGCTTCAAGCAAGAAGAATGAGTCCGATCAAGATGGTGGTATATCTAGCAAATCTCAAAATGTTGAGATTGAGTTGTCTGAGGATACATCAGATGAGGTGAAGGTTTCTGAAGATGTTCATCAAGCCCCACAAGGGCAACAACTAGAAGAAGCGCAGCACCAGCAGCAAGATTCCTTGCTACCACTAGGCCAAGGAGATCGGTTAAGCCAGTACACATGTATGAATTTGAGGAATCGGTAAAGCACTATGGACAGTTAAATGTGGTGGCATATGCAATATCAGTGGAGGATGAAGAGCCTATCATATTCAGACAGGCTGTCAAAGATACTACCAACGAGAACTGGATGATGGCTATGCAGGAAGAGATTGAGTCTCTCCACAAAAATTGTACATGGGATCTAGTTCCATTGCCCAAAGGCAAGAAGGCTATAGGCTGCAAGTGGGTGTACAAGAAGAAGGAATTTTCTCTAGAGCCAGGTGGAGAAGTTTTGCCTGAGAGCCTTTAGAGACAGGATTGATGAGTGGTTGATTTGGTGAAGCTATGCGGTGGAGAAGTGTGTCGGCTCGGTTTTGTGGCAAAACCTTGCCGAGGTGGAGATATGAAGGAAAGTGTCCAAAAATAGGCCCACGACCTTTTTTGACCATATATATGGTAGGATTTGACCATATATATGATAATCCTACAAGGATTGGATTTTTAATATATGTAAGTCTACATAGGATTGAATTTCCAATATATAATCCTACATAAGATTGGATTTTAAGCCTACATAGGTTGAGATTTCTATGGTATATAAAGGGGTCTAAAGGTTCTCCACAATAGACACCTCAAAGAGTACTCAATGTAAGTTGAATAAGTTCAACACAAGACATCTCATTGTGCTCAAGTTGTTGAATAAGTTCAACACAAGAGAGCTAAAGTTGTTGAATAAGTTCAACAAAAATAAATTTGAGAGATTTTTTTTAATCTTTGTGATAGAGAGTTCTTAAGTGCAAGGAGAGAAGTGTTAAGAGCTATTGTAATTTCTTTTCTTCTTCATAGTGGAATTAAATCACCCTCATTTGCGGAAGTAGGCATCTTGGCCGAACAACGTAAATTATTGTCTTTGTGGTTGTAAATTTTCTCTGAGTTTCTTGGGTTTATTTCCACTGTGCCACAACAATTATCATCTATCTACTCTTTTTCTTCTTTGATTTTGATGGTCGTTGTACTATTCGTTTTGATTATTTTTGCAAGCTTTCTTTTTTGTTTGTCCGTCAACATTTGAAGAGGCTTATCGTCATCGCTTGAAATCTCAATGTCAAATTATCTTCTTTGTCCTTCCTTGTTTTCTTTGCATATTCTTTTGTAGGTGACTTTCTTTTCTTCTCATCATCAATCGGCATAGCACTGTCTTTGCTTTTTGTTACATTCTTTTTCTGATGTGGTTTGCATGATATAGTTGTTGTCTTTCTTTCTCCTTTTTTGTGTTCCGGCTGAATTTTTTCAATTGCTCCTGCCACGTCATTCGATTTTTCATTGTCAACTTCTGTCTTTTTTTGTTCAGGGGAATAAGAAAACGGATTTCGGTCGAAGATTGCAAACTCAATCACCTATAGTATTTGGATTCATGTTCTCCCTACATGCATTTATATTGATATTACCTCTTGCAAACTAATACATATTTTTAGACAGATGGCCTTCTTTTTTCTGCATAATATTTTGTATTTAAATTAATTTATGATCTAGATAAATAATATTATACCTTCTCAATTGACTTTTTTTATTTCTCTACTGGACATCCAATATATATTGATGCCGACTCCTCGAACATTGTAATGCATGCATTGTGATTTTCTTGCACAATATTTAGCACCAATCTATATCTGCAGTTATTTAAATAATACTTAGTACGTAGAATTAGTGTATCAATAAATTAATTTTGAAGTGTCTATTTAGTTCGTACCTTGGTACCACTTCGACTTCTTCCTCATTACATTTACTGCATTCCATGGTTTCTCCATTTTTGGAAATTGATGTTGTACATTTTTTGCATGAGTCATACCAAATAAATGTCTTATTTTTGACTCTGTCTACGATTCCTCTAACGCAATTATATTTATCCTATAATTTGAGAAGGGTTTAGCTATTTTCTTTTACAAAGAATGACATGTTAATTGTAGAATCCAAAATAATCATATCAGTTTATAACTGCTTTGAATGACCCTATATATGTATCTTCATATTGTTACATATTTGTCTGCAATCACATCATTTATTTAAAGTTAACATAGGTTCTTATTTGAAGTTTATTTTAGTTAATTAATTTAGGAACTAATGGAGTTTATCTGTAAATTTATGATTAAATCTAGCTCTTTGTGGTCTATGCAGATATATGCTTATAATGATTACGTTTTCTTATTTTATGGTTCTTTGAATATTATTTAAAGTTTACTTTGAATTAGTCCATAGAGCAAACAATAATTATATCTTTGAATATATTTAATTTTATGATAAAATAACACTCTAGTTTAATTAGAGACGAATGATTTTATGTTTGTAAGTATTAGATCTGAATGATGCATTAGAGGATTTCAACGGGTCCAAGCCCTTCTCTTACATCATGTGTCTCTATTTTCTCTAGGGCCGGTCCTGAGCTCATGGGGGCCCAGGACAAACTTTCAAAATAAGGCCCCCATACATAATGTAACAAATATTAAAAAATAGCTACAACCAAGGATTTAACTTAGGACCTTTGGTAAGGAGTCTAAAGTACTAACCACAATACTACAATAACTTTGTATCTAAAAGAGCTCATGGTATATACTAGTTCTATTTTGAGATACAAAATTATTAACATATTTATTTTTAAACTATTTTTTTGGGCCCCTCATGATCCGGGGGCCCTGGGCGGTCGCCCTGGCCGCCCTAGGCCAAGGCCGGCCCTGATTTTCTCCAAAAATGTAGCCACCAGATTTTGTTCGAAGTGGTCCAGAAGCTGAAATGGGCCGAGAAATTTGAATACACAACAGAACTTTATTTCATTCATGATACATGCATACATATAAAGGAGATATGCTGTAAATAGTAATATGTCTTATTTTTGGTCATTTTTAATCATTTTTGGCCCTTTAAAAAATGTTAAGATGCACTCATTGGTATAATTATATTGAATATAAAAAAAAATTCTTTTTTTGGGAAGGGATTAAATTACCCTTTCTTGTGCACGCCAAAGTTGTAGAATGTTATAATAGCTTGTAGGAAATAATAATGCCTTATTCTCATTGCTAGGGTTTATTACAATATATATAGTGTCTACATTGTAGGAACGAAATCGTAAAGCACAATACTCTAGAGGGGGGGTAAATAGAGTTGGCAGCGGAAATATGCTAATTAAAAATTGTTAGCAGCAAGATCACAGAATAATAATCACAACTAAATAATGTAAAGGCAGAGATAAGAAAGCAAACGCAAAGACAGCGATGTATACTGGTTTACCTCTGTTGAGGACTAATCCAGTCGGTAGAACTCTTGCTACCAGTTGAATCCACTATTGGCAAAACCGTAAGTTTTCTTACGAAGTCCTTGCAACTTCTACAACGCGAGCTTTGATACGAAGAACTCGTCCAACTTCAATTGTGAAGAGGTATTCTTCAATCAAGCCTTCTGATTACAATCTCTCAGAAACTTCTAGACCGCACCGCACTGGCAAATCGACTAGAGGATTGTAATTGGCTTGGGATCTGAAATTTAAAGCTCAAGAAAACTCTTTGGAAGACTGAAAGCTTTAGAAAGAGAGAAGATTGAAAGTGAATGAGTGAGTTGAAATGATCGAAATCCTTATCTATTTATAGGAGTTCCAAAGACAGAATTCTGACAGAATTCGGGCAGAATTCGATGAGGAAATCTCGGTCAAATCCGCAACTGCAGGAGGACCAAGTTCCAAAGGATTCAAAAATCAAAACGGACACTAACCGAACTCTGGCCGAGTTCTGTCAGGGTTAGGTTAGGTTTTAAAAATAGTTTTTGGGGATTTTTGAAAACCTTTTTGAAAACCTTTTTGAAAGCTTTTGTTAATAAGAATGTTTTTCAAAACTAAGGACATTTAAAAAGACATTTTGAAAACATTTTGGAATAGCCTATTTGCCAGTACGACTCGGTGTACAACGTATTCCTAGACTCAATAAAATGAAAAATACATTGCTTAAAGAAATACAGACTCGAACAGGCAAAAATCGCGTCGATCTTGAATTGAGTAGAAAGCTATTCTTGATCATGTCCAAGAGTCCAATACATCCTGACTAGCTTCATATATCGAGACAGAGTTTGATCAATTATTAAAATCAGGTTGACCATATGACCAATGGGCCAACAATCTCCCCCATTTTGATAATTGACAAACTATGAATGATATAACATTAAAGCTTGAAATAAAATCAAAAATTGTTCATGTCCTGCATTTTCTCAAAAGAATGTTAGATCTTTATTTTTCTCCCCCGTTGTCACTTAGCAAAATAATTGCAAAAGAGAAAAACTCCCCCGCAATCAATGCATAAATAACAAACAGTGAAGAAACACAAGAAAATAATCAGGATAAATGATAGAGATATTAAAGAAATGACATCACAGGCATGTAATAGTACTCAGGCAGTTTATAACAAAGAATTATTTCACACGCAGTTTATAATAAAGAAGCAGATAAAGATGCTATAAATAAATAAATAAACTGATGTGAAAGATAAACTACGAATCTCATAAAGATAAAAAGATGTTCAGAAGACATCAATAAAACAAATCCAATACAAGTCCTCAAAAAGAAATACTGATAATAAAGTCTAAAAAATAGAAAACTTGGAATGTCTGAGCATTTTCAAGTATACAGTAGATAATATCTAAGTCTCAAAAATCAAATAACATATCACAACTCCTCATCATCATCATGATGACCAGCATGTCCAGAAGGACCAGCTGCAGAGGTGCCCGCGCCAGAAGGATGAGGAGGAGCGCCAGTATAAAACTCACCGATATAGTCACGAGGAGGAGCACGGTCAGAACGGTACCAATCATATGCGCTACCGGGCTGAAAGTAGGCATGGACGGCTCATTCTCACAGCGGTAACCAGCGAAAGCTGGATCTCTAGGAATGGAACCGGCAGAATGTCCAGTCTGGGCGAAACGAAGATCAGCTAAAGAATTTGCAATCGCCTGATAACGGGTGACGTAGCGGAACTCACGTTCGCGAGCCATGTCCGTCATCGAGACGTGCAAGTCTGAAAGGTGCTGGTGTATGCCCTCAAATGTCATAGCATACTGCTGAGGAGATAGAGCAATAGCAGGAGCAGTAGGAGGAACAACTGCAGTCATACTGCGACGAGATAACTTGAGAAACTTGGGCTCAAGGTCTTGAGTACAAGTAGATAAATCAATGTCGAAACGCTGGAAGATGCGTGGGAGAATCATCGCATAAGAGAGATTTCTATCTCTTGCACGACAACGTCCCATCATCTGGATAATGGTCTTAGGGGCAGAAAATGGAATCCCCTTAAGAATGTGATACATAGCAGATAATTCAAGAGACATGAAATCATCTTTTGAAGTAGACTTCGGAAGGAGAGTGGAGTAAATGATACGGTGCAATTCATAATTAAACAAGTTCAAGTTGTTTGCCTTGAACTTTCCAGAGCGAACTCTATCAGGTGCACAAAGTTCAGCTTTGAAACTAGTAAGCGTCGTGCCGTTGGGGAAATCAAACTCAGTGATATCAACAAGCGGTTCACCTTCGTTGGGAATACCAAGGATCTCCGCTAAGAGGACATCATTGAAATTGATATCTAATCCTCCAACACGAGTGCTTACATCAAACGTATTTAATATGATATTGCAGTAAAACAGTCTAATGGCATTAGTTGCTACGGGGAAACAGAGTTTAACAAAATATTATAACCCTAATGTCTCAAAGAAATGGCGATGATCTGGAAATACAGTCTACTTGATGGGAGCGCCTATGCATATAGATCTCATGGAAAAATCTCCATACCACAGTAGGGCTTGATCTAGGGTTTGAAAGTAAAACCCGTCGAACGCGCCATTGCTAGATTGGACTGGCGAAAAGAGGGAATCCGTGGGTGGATTCGAAGATGAACCTTCCTCACTGGGATTGGTTGTCTTCTTCCTTTTGAAGGGGTTAAATCCCTTAGGTGCCATTTGTGCAATAAAAGGAAATATGCACGAAAATAAACGGAGGGGAAATAAGGAGTTATACCTCCCGAGATTTGAGTATGTTGTAGAGAACGACGAACTCCGCACAAATCCAAAGTTTGGATTGATTTCACCACTTGGATTAGAAGAGAAGGGGTGGTAAAGAACTAGGGTTAGGGGGTTCTCTCGCGCGGCTGCTGTTGCTGTTTGATGAAGTTTAGAAGCAATGAAGGAGAAAGGCTCTCGGGTTCTGGTTATATAACCTGATACCTTCAACCGAACTAGGGCCGAATTTGGTCCGTACTCTGGCCGAATTCGTCTGGGGTTGGTTTGGAACACTTTTTTTTCATTGGCTCATTTCAAATATTTAATTCAAAGATTAGTAATTTTAACCTTCAATTAACATAATTAATATTATTTTATGGATCAAATATTGTTACACAGTGACTGTTTCAGATTAGCTGTAGGAGTACTGTCCCAGCTGGCGGAGGTTCACCGGGGAACCCTTAAGTACCGCTTCGCTTCAACCGTAGTTGTGGTGACAGACAGACTCTTTATTGGCTTGTCTCTAACACAGTTTTTGTGTATTAAAATATAATCATAAAACAAAATTAATTAATATTATTGACGTCCAAAATTCCTAATTCTTGACGTAAATAATTGAAACGATCTTCTGCTAGAGGTTTTGTGAAAATATCAGCTAATTGAGTCTCAGTATCTATGTACACAAGGTCAATATCTCCATTTTGATGATGATCTCTAAGAAAATGATGTCGAATCTTAATATATTTAGTACGAGAATGACATACAAGATTCTTAGTCAAATTAATAGTGCTCGTGTTATCACAGAAAATGGGAATATGTGTGTAAAATAAATCATAGTCTTCCAAGGTTTGTTTTATCCACAAAATCTGAGCACAACAACGTCCTACGGCGATATAATCAGCCTCTGTTGTTGATAGGGCTACATAATTTTGCTTTTTACTAAACCATGAGACTAAAGCTTTGCCTAAGAAATGACATGTGCCACTGGTACTTTTTCTATCAACTTTGCATCCAGCAAAATCTGCATCCGAATAACCAATAAGGTCAAAGGACTTAGTTTTGGGATACCATAAGCCAACAGAAGAAGTGCCCTTAAGGTATCGAAAGATATGCTTAACTGCGCACAGATGTGATTCCTTTGGATTAGCTTGAAAACGTGCACACAGGCAAACACTAAACATAATATCTGGACGACTAGCAGTTAAATAAAGTAAACTACCTATCATACCTCGATACTTACGTGTGTCGACCGGCTTGCCTTGTTCATCAATATCAAGCTTTATTGAAGTTGCCATCGGAGTGCCAATAGGTTTGACATTGTCTAGATCAAACTTCTTTAGCAAATCTTTTGTGTACTTGGCTTGATTTATGAATGTCCCATTGTCAGTTTGTTTGATTTGCAGTCCGAGAAAGAATTTCAGCTCTCCCATCATGCTCATCTCAAACTCATTCTGCATACACTTAGAAAATTCTTGACATAGAGATTCATCAGTAGATCCAAATATAATATCATCAACATAGACTTGTATTAAAAGAAGCTTACCATTAAAGGACTTAATAAAAAGTGTAGTGTCAACCTTGCCTTTTGAAAAACCGTTGTCAAGTAGAAAAGAGCTTAGATGATCATACCAAGCACGATGGGCTTGTTTCAAACCGTATAAAGCTTTCTTCAACTTGAAAACATGATCAGGGTTTTTAAAATCTGTAAAACCTGGAGGTTGTGCTATAAAAACTTCTTTTTTTATAAAACCATTTAAAAATGCACTCTTGACATCCATTTGAAATAGTTTGAAATTATAAAAACATGCAAATGCACATAACATGTGAATGGATTCTAATCTCGCAACTGGGGCATAAGTCTCATCGTTGTCGATACCTTCTTCCTGATTGTATCCTTGAGCTACGAGTCGAGCCTTATTACGAGTCACTAAACCATTCTCATTAAGTTTATTTCGGAATACCCAACGGGTGCTAATGATCAGATGATCAATAGGCTTGGGAACAAGTTCCCAAACTTGATTCCGTTCAAATTGGTTTAATTACTCTTGTATAGCATCTATCCAAAAATTATCACTACATGCTTCATCAATAGTTTTGGGATCTAGCTGTGAAATGAATGCAACACTAGAAATAATATCTCTACTGGATGTACGAGTACTTACACCTTTGGTAATGTCACCAATTACCAAATCCTTTGGATGATCAGCCGTAAATTTTAATCTTTTCGGCAGACTCTGAAGGTAGCTGGTTCCTAGATCTTCTCTAGGAGGATCAGCTAGTGCTGAGCTTGGTTGAGAATCAGCTGGTGTTGAGCTTGGTACAGATGGATCTTCGTCATTGTCATCGATAGTCATTTGATTCAATTCATCAAAGGTGACGTTGATTGATTCTTCGATGATCATGGTACGTTTGTTGAAGACTCTGTATCCTTTGCTCCTGGCCGCATATCCTAAAAATATACCTTCATCGGCCTTTTCGTCAAACTTTCCCAAATTGTCTTTTGTATTAAGAATAAAGCATTTACAACCAAATATTCTAAAATATGAAACTGATGGAATTCTATCAAACCATAACTCAAATAGAGTCTTCTTCGATTTGGGTAGAATTAGAACTCTATTGAGAACAAAATAAGCTGTATTGACAGCTTCAGCCCAGAAATATTTGGGTAGACTAAACTGGTTTAACATTACTCTGGCCATTTCGGATAGAGTTCTGTTCTTATGTTCTACAACTTCATTTTGTTGTGGAGTCCTAGGGCAGGAGAACTCGTGTACAAAACCATGTGTGTCACAAAATTGCTCAAACTCTGCATTCTCGAATTCGCCTCCATGATCGCTTCTAATACGAGTGATCATGTAACCTTTTTCATTCTGTACTTTCTTACAAAAGACGACAAATTCGGATAATGCATCATTCTTGCGTGTCAAGAAGTATACCCACGTGTATCTAGAGAAATCATCTACAATTACAAAAGCATAAAGCTTACCTCCGAGGCTAGCAACTCTGCTAGGACCAAATAAGTCCATATGTAGCAATTGTAGAGATCTAGTAGTACATACTGCGTTTACTGACTTGAATGTGGATCTGGTAGCTTTGTTCTTTTCACATTGGCTGCATACCGAATCCTTTTTGAATGTTATGTCCGGTAAACTGCGTACTAGCTTCTTTGTGGATAATCTTGAGATTGTGTCCATATTTGCGTGACCGAGTCTCATATGCCACAGATGACTCTCATCACTTTTAGCCATTAAGCATCTACCTGAAATGTTAGTTTCTTCCAACAAATAGAAAATATATATGTTGTCTTTCCTGATACCTTCAAAGATAGTACTACCAGTTGAGCTATCAACTATAGTACATTTGTCTTTGCCAAAGTTGATGCCATAACTATGATCAGCTAAATGACTTATGCTGAGTAGATTATGTTTCAACTCGGTAACCAGACAGACATCCTTAATTACAGGATAGGGAGACTTACCAACATCACCGATACCAATGATATACCCTTTCAAGTTATTACCGAAGGAAACATAACCTTCCTTCTTCTTCTTCGACAGTGTTGCAAATAATATAGCGTCATCGGTCATACGCCGTGAACAACCACTGTCGAGGATCCATTTGCTTTTAGCATGTGAAGGGTGTTCCACCTACAAAACAATTTGCAGATAAAACTTTTGGTACCCATTTCTTGTAGGGTCCTGAAATGTTAGCCTTTGGTATCCAAGCATAAATATTTAAATCAACAAGCTTTCTGATTCTACATGCAGGTGAAATATGACCAATGAGGCCACAATAATGACATTGTGCATGTTGAGTGTTGAAAGCTGAGTGGTGTGCATGGTTGGTAGGTTTGGGTTTTCTAGTATAGAAGAAAGCATACCTATAATCCTGTTTGGGCTTAACCTTTTGGGGTAAAGGTCTGATAGGGTTAGGTCTGACAGTGTTTGGCTTGGGAATGTTCCAATTTTTCGGTAAGTGACACGTGTTAGGGAAGGAAGCAGCAGTCACAGGCTGTTTTCCTAACCTAATTTCCAATCTTTTGGAAGTGTCATACAACTTAGTATAATCAGAAGTGAGTGTTTCCATTCTGATTTGTGCACATTGAAGACTTTTCTTCTCTTTAGAAAGTTCTTCTTTGAGTTGGTCAATAACTTTGTCTTTCTCTTCAGATGACTTGGTAGTCTTGTGTAATAAGATCTTGATAGAGGAAAGCTCACCAGACTCACTAACATTATTTCTAACCTCAGCTAGTAGGTCGGTAAGTCTTTCTATTTTTCCTTTGTACTCTTTGAGTACCTTCTTAGAGGTCTGATATTTGCTACGCAGTTTCCTGTAATCACTTATCAGTTCACTGAAGGCATCTCCTAATTGCTCAAAGGTGAAGTCATCATATGTATCAACTACAGGTTCAGTAGGTACCTGATCGGATGCCATAAAGCATACGTTTGTAGCATCTTCTGATTGTTCATCTTCTGAGTCGATGGCTTCACTTTCATGCCATATGCTGGTATTGGCATACTTCCGTGATGTTGATCTCTTCATGTTCCCTTTCTCATACATGTTGCTCTTCTTGCTTGATGATGAGTTTGTAGGACAATCCTTCTTCATGTGTCCCTTCTTCTTCAGCCATAGCAGACAGCATCATCTTGATACCAGTTGTTGCTGCTGTTGTTTTCTTTGGCTCTCTTCTCATATCTCATGAATCTCTTGAATTTCCTTGCTAGGATGCTTGATCTTCAGCATCAGATTTACTGCTGTATGAGTCACCTTCAGCAGCTTTTCTGTGCTGAGCCTTGAAAGCGATCGTCTTCTCCTTTGGTGCTGGCTCTTCAAAATCTTGTAGCTCCAGTTCATGAGTGAGTAGCTTACCCATGAGTACTTTGAGGGACATAGTTGTGAGGTCGTTCCCTTCAATGATTGCAGTAGCCTTTGGAATCCAGTTCTTGGTGAGTGCTCGCAGGAGTTTGCGAATCTTTTCATGATTACTGTACTCTTTGCCTAGGAAGGACAAAGGATTTACAATATCCAAGAATCTCTCGAACATCTGAGTAACTGTTTCATTGGGCTTTATCTTGAACACCTCATACTCTTGAGTAAGTCTGCTGACCTTTGATTCTTTGATTTGAGTCGTGCCTTCATGTGTGACTTCAAGAAGCTTCCACACTTCATTAGCCGTTGTGCAGATAGACACCCTGTTAAATTCAGTTCTGTCTAAAGCAAAAAATAGAGCGTTAATAGCACGTGCGTCAAGACTGGCCTTTTTTTTTCTTCCTCTGTATATCTGTTATGGGGTTTTTCAACTAAAACTCCATCAACATTTATACGAGGTGGCTTTTGATAGCCTTCAATAACAATGGACCATAAATCAAAGTCAAGAGATTTCAAGAAGAAACTCATCCGTGTTTTCCAATAGGTATAATTCGTACCATCAAAGAGTGGAGGTCTGTTTGTGGCCTGGCCTTCACTTGTGAATTTCACAGTTGCCATGTGTTGTGCTGTGATCTATATAACAATGAATAAATAATTACAATGTTACCTTGTTTTACCTGTAACACCCGCTCTGATACCAATTGTAGGAGCAATTGGGATCAGAATATATTACCTCTAGTTGCAGTACCTGCTCTCTAGTTGAAGTACCTGCTCTGATACCAATTGTAGGAACGAAATAGTAAAGCACAATACTCTAGAGGGGGGTGAATAGAGTTGGCAGCGGAAATATGCTAATTAAAAATTGTTAGCAGCAAGATCACAGAATAATAATCACAACTAAATAATGTAAAGACAGAGATAAGAAAGCAAACACAAAGACAGCGATGTATACTGGTTTCCCTCTGTTGAGGACTAATCCAGTCGGTAGAACTCTTGCTACCAGTTGAATCCACTATTGGCAAAACCGCAAGTTTTCTTACGAAGTCCTTGCAACTTCTACAACGCGAGCTTTGATACGAAGAACTCGTCCAACTTCAATTGTGAAGAGGTATTCTTCAATCAAGCCTTCTGATTACAATCTCTCAGAAACTTCTAGACCGCACCGCACTGGCAAATCGACTAGAGGATTGTAATTGGCTTAGGATCTGAAATTTAAAGCTTAAGAAAACTCTTTGGAAGACTGAAAGCTTTAGAAAGAGAGAAGATTGAAAGTGAATGAGTGAGTTGAAATGATCGAAATCCTTTTCTATTTATAGGAGTTCCAAAGACAGTATTCTGACAGAATTCGGGCAGAATTCGGGCATAATTCGATGAGGAAATCTCGGTCAAATCCGCAACTGCAGGAGGACCAAGTTCCAGAGGATTCAAAAATCAAAACGGCCACTAATCGAACTCTGGCCGAACTCTGGCCGAGTTCTGTCAGGGTTAGGTTAGGTTTTAAAAATAGTTTTTGAGGATTTTTGAAAACCTTTTTGAAAACCTTTTTGAAAGCTTTTGTTAATAAGAATGTTTTTCAAAACTAAGGACATTTAAAAAGACATTTTGAAAATATTTTAGAATAGCCTATTTGCCAGTACGACTCGGTGTACAACGTATTCCTAGACTCAATAAAATGAAAAATATATTGCTTAAAGAAATACAGACTCGAACAGGCAAACATCGCTTCGATCTTGAATTGAGTAGATAGCTATTCTTGATCATGTCTAAGAGTCCGATACATCCTGACTAGCTTCATATATCGAGACAGAGTTTGATCAATTATTAAAATCAGGTTGACCATATGACCAATGGGCCAACATATATTTGGGCTTATGGGTTATGGGCCATATTTACATTACAAATATAATCTAACAATCTAACACCCCCCTCAAGTTGGAGCATGCAAGTCATAAATGCCCAACTTAGGAAAGAAAGAATCAAACACATGCTTTCCAAGGGGCTTAGTGAAGATGTTAGCCAGTTGAGTAGAAGTAGGAACATGCGAGGCTATTACGGTGCCATCTCTAATAGCATCACGAACAAAATGCAAATCCACCTCAATATGCTTACTGCGCTCATGAAACACCGGGTTCTGAGCCAGGTGCAGGGCTGACTGATTGTCACAATACACCGACATAGTAGACTCCTGGCGAACGCCCAAATACACCAATAACTCCTTCAACCATTTCAACTCACAAACAAGCGCAGCGAGAGATCGGTATTCAACTTCAGCGAAAGATCGGAAAACAGTTGGTTGCTTCTTGGTCTTCCAAGAAATAGGAGACCCCCCCCCCCCGAAATACCAACCATCCTGTAACAGAGCGGCGAGTCAAGGGACAACTAGCCCAGTCGGAATCATACCAACCAGAAAGACGGAGATCACAATCAGCTTTCAAAAGAATACCCTGTCCCGGTACATATTTGAGATATCTGACAACTCTCAAAGCAGCATGCCAATGATCTTGTCGAGGCTCCTGTAAGAATTGAGACAAGATATGGACAACATAGGCTAAGTTAGGGCGAGTAAATGATAGATAAATCAACCTCCCAACCAGCCTCCGATAAGGCTCTGCATCCGCCATCTTTGGACTAGTCGATTCTGCCAGCTTGTGATTGGGCTCCATGGGAAAGCCGGCAGGTCGAGACCCCATCAAGTCGCATTCTGAAATGATGTCCAAAGCAAACTTTCTTTGACACAAGGAAATGCCTTCTGCACTCCGAGCCACCTCTATGCCAAGAAAGTACTTCAACACACCAAGGTCCTTCATGTGAAAGCAAGAACTAAGGTACTTTTTGAAAGCATCTAAAGCACCTGAGTCATTACCAGACACAATCATATCATCCACATAGATCAAAACATGCAACTCTACCTTCCCTTTAAAAAAAGAGAAAAGGGAATAATCAGAATGAGATTGAATAAATCCATAAGATATCAGGGAAGCAGTAAGCTTAGCAAACCAACAACGTGGGGCCTGTTTCAATCCATATAGAGACTTACGCAGGCGACACACTTTGTTAGGTTCACTATGCAAAAAACCTGGTGGCAACTTCATATACACTTCTTCTGTCAGATCGCCATGAAGAAAAGCATTGTGCACATCCATCTGGTGTAAAGTCCAGCCTCTCACAGCTGCAACAACCAAAAATGCCCGAACTGTAGGCATCTTAGCTACCGGGGCAAATGTCTCTGAATAGTCGATCCCCTCGACCTGATGATTACCGAACACAACCAGCCGTGCCTTTAAGCGCTCAACACTGCCGTCGGAGTTGTACTTTATCTTGTACACCCATCTACTTCCCAATACTTTCTTCCCAGGAGGCAAATCGATAATACTCCAAGTCCCATTATCTTCCAGAGCCTGTATTTCAGTTTGCATAGCCTCGCGCCAGCCTGAATCTCGCAAGGCCTGGCGATATGAAGTAGGCTCAACACTTGCAGTTATAGCTGCAAGAAAATCTCTGTGTCCAGCAGTAAATATGTCATAACTTAGAAATTGTGTTAGAGGATACGAAGTACCTGAGGAAGTGACGGGAATAGATGAACTGTGGTGAAGGGGGGACTTTTACTTCGAACAACATTCGTTACAAAATCCTGTAATCGTATTGGCTGTGATTTCTTTCTCATTCCTCTTCCCAATACTACCTCGTCGGGCACCTCTGGCAATACTGTATCCCCTGTATCATCAGTAGTACCTGCATCACCCCCAGCAGACTCTCCTGTTAATACTTCTGTAGCTACCTGTGCATCCTCGCCACGCGGTGCCGAGCCGCCGACAACCACTTCGGCCTCAGCAACCGCAGCCGGTACCATATCAAAAACCTCAATATCGTCTCCCGGTACCCCAACAGATGTATGGCGTGTCGCAGAAAACATCTCGCTAGCAGAGCCACACCCAGGAAATTCTTTTTCACAAAAAGTAACATCACGGGACACAAAAAATTTACCAGTCTCCAAATCATACAGTTTCCATCCCTTTTTATCAAGGGGATACCCAACAAAGATACATTTTCTACTCCTGCTAGCAAATTTATCATTTCGGGATTTCAAATCATACGCATAGCACAGACAACCAAAAATACGTAGATGATCATACGAAGGAGCCGAACCATATAAAACTTCATAAGGGGACTTAAACTGCAAGATACTAGAAGGTGTTCTATTTATCAAATAACATGCACCCAGAACACATTCTCCCCAAAAATCCACAGAAAGAGAACCCTGAAATCTCAATGTCCGGGCTACATTTAAAATATGTTGATGTTTTCTTTCCACCCTTCCATTCTGTTGAGGTGTCCCAACACAGGATGTTTGGAACAATATACCTTGAGATGAAAAATAATCTCGTAAACAATTAAATTCAGTGCCATTGTCACTCCGCACACGACGTATATCAGCCCCAAACTGACGCTTCACCATAGCAATGAATTTAAGAAACATAGAATAAACAACACACTTATCTGTCAATAAAATAACCCAAACAGCTCTAGAAAAATTATCCACCAAAATCAAAAAATATCGTGCCCCATTAGATGACGGAACACGATATAGTCCCCACAGATCACAGTGTATAAGTTCAAAGCATCTCAAAGCACGACTACTACTATCAGGAAAAGTATCACGAGTCTGCTTAGCTTGATGACAAATATCACAAGCCTTATGAGAAAACACACTACTACCAGAGAGAAAAGGTAAAGTCTGCATTACTTTATCTGAAGGATGCCCCAGTCTACTATGCCAAACCTCGGAATCACTCTCTTTGCATGCCAGGATTACCGAAGCCAAAGAAGCTGGAACCTCCCCCAAGAAATAAAGTCCACCCTTTTGTTCATCTGCTCCAATCACCATCCTCGTACTTTAGTCCTGGACAAAACACAAATCAGGAGTAAATAACATATCACAATTTCTGGCACCAATCAATTGTGAGACAGAGATCAAATTGCAAGTCAATGTCGGAACATAAAGAACATCCGTCAACACCAATGAAGCAGTCAAAAATACTTTGCCTCTCAGAACAGCCTCAATAGTGCTCTCATCAGGCAAAATCACAGGACAGACAGGGCCCTCAAAGCAATCAACTAAACAGTTACGAGAACATGTCGCATGAAGAGTAGCCCCAGTATCGAATATCCAAGTGACAGAAGAATTCTTACCCATCAGACGATCAGAGTTTGAAGAATCAGGGTTGGAAGAATTGTCGTTACCCAGCAAGCTCATCAGTTTCTGCCATTGTTCACCTGAGAGTGGCGAATGATACCCTCCATGCATCATATCCGCCGAACTTCCAGTAAGACTAGCAGGGACACCACGGCCAGCAGCGGCGACATAATGAACAACCCCTGCGCCACCAGCCCCGTGTCCCCCATCACGTCTCTGCTGTGGTGCCGGGCCTCTGCCACCACCAGCACCATGTCCGCCCTCACGCCGAGGACGAGTCTCCCACCACTCTGGATAGCCAATCTTGGCAAAGCAAGTTGCAACATCATGACCTGTTTTCTTGCAATAAGTACATATCATACCTGATTTGTCCCTGGAATCTGAGGTCCGACTATTAGAAGTAGTAGACGGACGAGGTGAAGTCTTGATAGCCAGCGTCAACACCTCCTCAGCAGCGGATTGGACCTGAGTTTCTCGCATATCCTCCTCCTCACGGACTGCATGGTATGCCCGATCTAAACTTGGCTGAGGATCCTGAGCCAGAAGATTAGATCGGGTATGACCATACAACTCAGCATTCAACCCATACATAAAGTCCTGAAAGTGGTCTTCATCCCTCATAGCCTGTAGCTTTGCAGCAAGTTCACCACAGGTACAAGAAGGCAATGGGAAATAAGCAGCTTGTTCATCCCACAAAGACTACAAATTTTCAAAGTAGGTTTCCACAGACATCGAAGCCGTCTGTTTACACTCAACCGAAGCCACCTTAATTTGTTGCTTCCGAGTGCCATTGCTAACAACAAAATTTTTCTCCAACAAGTTCCACAATGGATAAACCTCCTCAAAGTACGGCAAAGATTTCTTCAGAGACGGATCAATAGTATTAAGAACCCATTGAACCAATAGTGCTTGCACGTATCTCCAATTAAGCAATTTACTAGCATCATTAACAGGTTTGACTTCAGTACCTTCCAGAAAAGTGATCTTTTGCCTAGAGATCAGGGAGAGACGTATCGACCGAGACCACTCAGCATAGTTTGGTCCATGGAAAACAATAAGAGTAATGATATTTCCTGGTTGATCAGCAGAACTCAGAAAATATGGATCCTTCGGATTAGGATAATTTGGGTTGTGTGCACCGTCACTGCCAGTCGCGATGGAGTAGCTGGACGCAGCATCATCGGCCATCGCGGATGTCGGGTGTACAAAATTTTGTACGACTCCGATAAAAAATCGGCCGTGATCGGGGCGCGTAGGGGTCGGAGGCGCGAATATCGGGTGTACAAAATTTTGTACGACTCCGACAAATCGGCCGCTGAAGGACTGGGTCTGCGGCGAATCGGCCGCGATCGGGCTATTGGTTGCAACTGACTCAGAGTCGTAGAAAAATTATCAAAAAGAATAATATCGTCTCAATGGAATAAGAACAGTAAACAAATTCTTTGGCAATGGATCCCAAAATTGACTGTTAGCATCAATTTTATGAACTCAGATGCAACTGGAGTCTCTGCCGAATATGAATCTTCTCGTCCAATCCGATACCACCAAAAACCTTGTGCGCCAGCTGACTTGCTTGCTTGCATATACGGAGTACCAAAGCCAGAGCCGCGGTGCAGTCGGGCGCCGGACTCGGATAGGGAGCCGCGGTGCAGTCGGGCGCCGGCGGCGGATAGGGAGCCTCTGGTCAAGTCGCCGGTAGGAGGGGCGCCGGATCGGGCGCCGGAAACCGATGGAGGCGTATAGGTTTTGGCGGCTAGGATTTTTCTGGAGGCTCTGATACCATGTAGGAAATAATAATGCCTTGTTCTCATTACTAGGGTTTGTTACAATATATATAGTGTCTACATTTGGGCTTATGGGTTATGGGCCATATTTACATTACAAATATAATCTAACAATCTAACATAGCTTCTGTTTTCAAAAACTTCTAAAAAAATTCATTTGTAACTTTTGTCTACATACTATATTTTTATTAATTTCTGGTAAGGTTTATACAGTCCAATTTGAAGAATCATGTATATTGTAAATTTCTAGCAATTAAAAATATTATCCGTAGGACTCAAAGATGACATACTAATTGTAGAATCCAAAATAATCAGATCTATTATTATTATTATTATTATTATTATTATTATTATTATTATTATTATTATTATATAAAAAGTTTATAACTGCTTTGAATAGCCCTACTTATGTATCTTCATATTGTTACATTTTTTTTTTCCAAAACACCATGTGGTGCATATTTATCATCGAAAATTCGAATTTTTTTTGGAAGGGATTAAATTTCTATTTCTTGTGCACGCCAAAGTTGTAGAATATTATAATAGCTTCTGTTTTAAAAACTTCTAAAAAAATTCATTTGTAACTTTTGTCTACATACTATATTATTATTAATTTCTGGATAGGTTTCTATAGTCCAATTTGAAGAATTATGCATATTATAAATTCTAGCAATTAAAAATATTATCCGTAGGACTCAAAGATGACATACTAATTGTAGAGTCCAAAATAATCAGATCTATTATTATTATTATTATATAAAGTCTATAAATGCTTTGAATGACCCTATTTATGTATCTTCATATTGTTACATATTTATCTGCTATCACAAAGTTTATTTAAAGTTAACATAGGTTCTTAGTTGAAGTTTATTTTAGTTAATTAATTTGGGAAATAATGGAGTTCATATGTAAATTTATGATTAAATCTAGCTCTTTGTGGTCTATGCAGATATATGCTTACGATGATTACGTTTTCTTATTTTAAGGTTCTTTGAATTTTATTTGAAGTTTACTTTGAATTAGTCCATATAGCAAACAATAATTATATCATTGAATATATTTAATTTTATGATAAAATAACACTCTAGATTAATCAGAGACGAATGATTTTATGTTTCTAGGTATTAGATCTGAATGATGCATTAGAGGAAACCAATATTTGAACGGGTCCAACCCTTCGCTTACGTCACATGCCTCTATTTTCTCCAAAAATGTAGCCACCAGATTTTTTTTAAAGTGGTCTAGAAGCTGAAACGGACCGAGAGAATTCGAAACATACACAACATAACTTTATTTCATTCATGATACATGCATACATATAAAGGAGATATGATGTATGTTTACGACTTGCCAATATTTATAATCATTTATTTGTACACTGTATCATGCATAAGTTACCATGCACCTCTCAATTTCTTATGCAATAATAACTACAAATAAGAAACGATGCATGCATCTCTTCATCTTCCTTTAATGAATTCACTTATTATGTCGCTAAGTCTCTACCCATCACAAACGCTCTTAGTAGTTGCATCTCCTTCTTATCCGTTTCATGTTCCTTAAGTTGTGCCCTGAAATACATGATGGTCAACAATGAGTGCTTTGTCAATGACAATTAGCCGTGGAAACCAACAATGGGTACTTGTCGACAACGATTAACCGTGGAAACCTATGCTCTAATACTAACTGATTAACTGTGGAAACCTATGCTCTAATACCTACTGATACTTAAACAATTGGGAAGAGCAAATGAACTACAAAAAAAACTCTTACCCATATAGGGAAAAAGTATCCACTTTTATTGTATCTTTTATTCATCATTCAACTCCATTTCTTTTCATGAGAGAGATGATTCATACTCGTGAGTCGTGACTTAATTATTCCAATATTCATGAAATTTTTTTTAATTTGTACAACTTATAATGTACAACTAATGGTGCATAAGTTACCATGCACCTCTCAACTTCCTATGCAATAACTATACCTAACCTACTATGCATGCACCCCTTCGTCTTCCTATAATGAATTCACTTATTCCAATTATAACTCTCACAATGAAGACTTCACTTGAGGGTAATTTAGTCAAGACATTATTTTGTAAGAACATGTGGGACTTTTATATGTAGAGAGAAGAGAGATTTTCAATGGACTGTGTCACAACTTTACTATTTGTTTTCTTGTTTTGGTGAAGTCCGTGCTAGTTTAGGTTTCGTTAACCATCTCATTAATGAAACGCTGCAGCGATTAGGCTCTCATCGATTCTCTAACATGGAAGGTGTGGGGATTTCTCCCACTGTGAACTGATTATGAGAAAACAGCACATGTCATGGTAGTTAGTATGTGTCTGTTACCAAACCAGCGACAACATACAACAAAAAGGATTTCGGTACAACACCTTATGTCGACATCCCAATCTTTCGACAAAAAATTAAAAGAGAAAGTTAAATGTGTTCAATGTAAAACAAATAGAAACTTGAATCTAATACATTATTTTGTTAGTTTTACAAATAGGATTGTGGGATGGTCCTCCACTTACAGGTTAGAATGAAGAAAATCTAGCTAGTCTTTGTCAAGTAATCCTTATTATGTTATGCAAAAATTTAACATGCATGTAGTTGTTTGATTGAGTTCCCTATCCATACAGGACTCTCCTAGTATAATCATTGCCGCTAAACCTTCACAATCACTTCAATCATCGCTATAAATATCGAAAACCTATTTCACATCTTCAGCTCACATCCTACAGAGAAACTAAAAAGAGAGTAACAGAGCAATGTCTCCCAATTCCCCCATTCTAGCACTATTTTTGGTTAGCATCCTCTCCTTCCAACTAGTTACTTCCCAACAAACAGGGAAGGCATTGTACTACGTACCTCCATACACGCGTAAGCAATTTTGCCCTCCCATATGTCTCCCAATTCTCCCATTCTAGTCTTTGTCAAGTAATCCTTATTAAGGTATTGTTATGTCTGACATTTTTAACATCTGCGCGCATTCAGAATTGAGAAGGATCGAGCTTGCAGTAGATGAATTAGTGATTGTCCTTATGAAAATTGGAGCTGGGTATTTAGTTCTAATACTAACAATGCTCATTAGTACAAGATAAAAACCATTAGTACATAGAGCAGAGGTTTCCTGATATAATTCTAACAATGCCAAAAATAATTGGAAGTAAAGCACTTTCCTAAAGGGCAACTAAAGGCGCATCAATGGCACTAGATGAAGAAAGTCCATATTATGTTGTAAAGAAGTCCCAAACCCTTCCGAGATATAACTGATAAATGTGCACATACATCAAAATTTGATGATATTTACAATGTCATATAAGAAGTATCATAAAAGCGTTTTGTTTACCTCATATTTCAATTGAATTCCCTAAAACTTATAATTTACTCTTTCAACTTCTCTTTTCATCACTGTCCTTAATTAACCCTCTACTGCTATGATTTATATATTCTGTGTTCAGCTTCTGCTTGCAATGGGAACCAAGACGACGGAGTGTATATTGCTCAAGTAAGTGTAGCCATCTTTGACAATGGAAATTTGTGTGGGAAGACGTACAGTGTTACGTGTCTCGGTGGAACAAACGATGCAGATTCTAACCCGTGCATCGGAGGCCAATCAGTCAATGTAAAGATTGTTGATTCGTGCTCGGACTGTGAAGCTGATAAGATGGTACTTTCTGTAGATGCGTTCAAAATGATAGCAGACACAGAAGTGGGAGAAATACGCATCTCCTACACAGAGTACGCACTTAATTCTTGTATAGCTGATCTGTGTTTTGGGGGTCTATATTTGCATATTAATTTGTAATCACTTTCTAACTTCTTTATTCTCTATGCAGAGTTCCAACCATATAAAACCCCAAGATGAATCATGCGCCTTCATCAGCTAAATGATTGAGGAATGAGATGTTTCATGTTTCTTATAATAATAAATTGTATGACACAAAAATATGTATTGGTTTGGCTACTGCCTTTAATGTAATGACTTGAAAAGACCATTACATCTGTATGAAGATAATAATAATGAAAAAATGTTGAAGCCTTTGCGGCTTTCAATTGTGTGCTCCTCATTCTATATCATTTGTAGTAAGATTCTACTTTTACTTGGTCCAACCATGTAATCATCAAAGCCTGCGCGGCACAATCGCTTCTTCATGCATGAATTACATCCATGTAATCCTCAAAGCCTATTCGGCACAATCGCTTCTTCATGCATGAATTATATAATAATAGGTCTTCCAACTTTGAAGCTTATTGTATGAATTCATGTAAGATAGTAATCTTCAAAGGGGCTGAAAGGATACAGACAAGGGATGCCTCCTCGACTCGCTCTTCGGCATCTCAGGCTCACATCGATGATAGTACACAGACATCGGCATAATCAGTTAGAGCTCCAAGTATAGCTCCGGCTCCTATGTCAGCATGTCTTTCCTAGCTCATCTGCATCTGCCTCTACTGGTACATCTACTTTTTGGATATTATAGACCCTGGTGCTTCTCATCATATGACTTCTGACATTAGTCTCTTATCTAGTATTACATCTTTACCATCATACTTTTTCTTTTTACATGTAGCTGATGTTTCTCAGTTGGTCATCACTCAATCTGATTCCATTATTTTCGATACTTTTAGTCTTCATTTTGTTTTACATGTCCCCATATTACTTTAAATCTAATATCAATTATTAATCTTTGTTAGAATGGATTTATTGCTTCTTTTGATTTTCTCACATGTTCTATAGAGGATCCTCGTAGGAAGATACAGTTGTACCACTTAGAATTTTTTTCATCTTTCATCAACTCGATCATTGAGCTCTTGTCAGGTTGTTATAGTCATTTCTGCTGCCGACTTGTGGAACATACGTTTAAGTCATATTTCAGAGTCCCGTCTAAAGATTTTATTCCATAGTGCAGCTCTTGGACGTGGTTCTTCCTCTTCTCTATCCACATGTATTGATTGTAAGTCGGCAAAACACTTAGTCTTACCTTTTCCTAAGAGTTTATCAAACTCTAATAGTATTTTTGAATTAGTTTACTCTGACATATGGGGACCTGCACCTATCCCATATAAGGGTCTATTTTATGTGTCACTGTTCCGAACTCCCTACCATTTATAGGACGTTTACTACTATAATTCATACTTAATTCAACGCTAGGATTACTTTTTGCTCAGTTTGTGCTCGTATCTCTCCACTACAATGAGATCTATCTTGCAATCTCATGGCACTCATTTTAAGCAGTCTTGTCCTTACACTCATGAACAGAATGGGGTACCCGAGCGCAAACATCGTCATAGTTCTTGAGACTGCTCATGCTCTCTTGTTATCCTCTTTGTTCCTCAAAATTTCTAGGTAAAGACCATTCTTACCTTTGTTAATCTTAATATCACTCCATCCTCTGTTTTGTCTGGTCGAACACCTCACAAAGTCCTTTTTTGTGTCACCCTGATTACAGTATGCTTTGCACTTTTGGATGCACTTCTTTTGTTATTCTTCTTGGGACTGAACGCACGAAGTGACATCACGATTAGCCAAGTGTGTCTTACACGGTTTGCACAAGGGATACCGTTGTTATGATCCCTTGGCCCAACGTCTTCGTATATCTCGCCATGTCACATTTCTCGAGAACTCTCTAAATTTCACTCTCCCACCTCCGGATGTTCATTTCTTGTTCCCCCAGCTCTAACGTCTAGTGTTTTCATCGATCCTACTCCTTTGCTTCCCTCTCCTAGTATAACACCTCCTACGATGCCTTCATCGTTGTCACATTAGGATCCTCCAAATATTCCACCAGCCTTGCTATACTATCATGTCCACCATCTACCTCTCCACCATAACCTCTCCGCCATTCCCAACATACTCATCAACCTCATGTTCATTTTACCTCTGATTGTTTCCATCCACCGGACAAGTTTGGTTTTGCTACATTAGTCTCGTATTCTCCAAAGTTTTATTCTTTTCTTGCTGCTATTCATACTACATGAGTCGAGTTCTTATCAAGAGGCTGTTCAGTACCCTGTGTGGCTAGAGGTTATGGTAGATGAGTCTGAAGCATTTCAGTAGATAGGTACTTGGGATGTCGTTCCACTCTCAAACGGGTCTAGCTTGTTAGTTGCAAATGGGTCTTTAAGGTCAAGTATCGACCCGATGAATCCATTGAGAGACACAAGGCTCCCCTTATTGCCCGATGTTTTGCAAAGGAGCGTGTAATTGACTATGGTGAGACCTTTGCCCCTCTTACTCAGATGACCACATAATAATTTTACTTGTTCTCACATATTTACTATGTTAATTAGTCTAGGCGAGTCGGGTTCAGACCATTCACCAGTATATATATTTTCCAATATGTTGCCCCCCCCCCTCCTCCATAGGTGCGATGAGTCGCTTGGATGTTCTGAGATGTTTGAAGCTCGTTTGGCAACTAGAAGTTTTTCTTCTTAAAGATGTTATCCTTGGTTTATAAATGACATAATGTATGGAACAAATTACATTAGTTTCTTGAGTTGTAATCCATGTGACACCGTTCATTGTAATAAGATTTATTGTTTGTAAGTTGACTTGTTCTTTTGGCCTAAGAGCCATTGTAAGTGCGCTGCAAATTATAATAAAGTGAATCGTTTTCATATGTCATGTGTTAAGATCAACTTTTCTGCTTATCTTTCGCTGCAAAGACTTTGATTCTGAGATGTCTTATCAACCGTGTTTGTTATTGTCTTGTACATATGCAATTTATATTTGTATGACATCACATCCAATAATGATTTTTGATTCTGCAAATTCGGTACGTGACACTTGGAAGCTAAGCTCCTAGGCGGGATGATTGAACTCCATCATCGAAAGGGCCTCCAAAAAGTTAAGAGGGGTGGAAGAACAGAATCATGTCTTTAGAGGATACTCACTCTGTGTACTATCGACTATCCCCTTGTACTTTCTAGCGTACTATGAGATGCCAAGGTGGGTAACTAGATTGATGAGATGAGAAGAAACTTTCTATTGAAAGGTAGCTTAAGGCATATCATGGTTAACTAGGGCATAGTATATGTAAAAAGAAATTTGGATCTGTGGCGGTGATTAACTTGACAAATATGAACCATGCACTTTTGAAAAAATGGAGGAAAATCTCGGAATCTAGAAATACTACCCTCATGATTAAGACAATTAAGTCAAGTTATGGGATTGAGGATGGTTGGAGGAAGACGGATATAAACAACTAATGCTATAAAATCTAAAGTTTAGGAAGGAATTTCAAAAGTGAAAAATATATTCTTCAATTGAGCAAAATCCACCCTAAGTTAGGGTAAAAAAATAAGCGAAGATTTAGGGAAACACTGAGTGGAACACTTAGCAGGATCGAAATGGTTCTCACCAACTGGCAACCCATAGAAGCCCATGCCACTTTAGGTTAAGCGAGAATTTGATGAGTGACTGCAGGATACTTGAGCTTATTAGTCTATTTTGATTGGATTGCGTCACAACTTTACTATTTGTTTTGTTGTTTTGGTGAAGCCCGTGCCACTTTAGGAATCGTTAACCATCTCATTAACGAAACGCGGTAGCAATTAGGCTCTCATCGATTCTCTAACATGGAAGGTGTGGGGATTTTTCCTGCTGTTAACTGATTATGAGAAAGCAGCACATGTCATTGGTAGTTAGTATGTGTCTGATACCAAAACAACAACAACATACAACATACAACAACAAGGACTTTAGTACAACACCTTTTTTGTTGACATCCCAATCTTTCGACACAAAAAGAGAATGTTAGCTGTGTTTAATCTAAAACAAATAGAAACTTGAATCTAATACATTATTTTGTTAGTTTTACAAATAGGATTATGGGATGGTCCTACACTTATAGGTTAAAAAATGAAGAAAATCTAGTCTTTGTCAAGTAATCCTTATTATATTATGCAAAACATTTAACATGCATATATGTAGTTGTTTGATCGAGTTCCCTATCCATACAGGACTCTTTCCTAGTATAATCATTGCCGCTAAACCTTCACAATCACTTCGAATCATCGCTATAAATATCGAAAACCTATTTCACATCTTCAGCTCATATCCTATACTGAGAAACTAAAAAGAGAGTAAACAAGGCAATGTCTCCCAATTCCCCTATATTTGTAGCACTATTTTTGGTTAGCATCCTCTCCTTCCAACTTGTTACTTCCCAACAAACTGGGAAGGCATTGTACTACGTACCTCCATACACGCGTAAGCAATTTTGCCCTCCCATATGTCTCCCAATTCTCCCATTCTAGTCTTTGTCAAGTAATCCTTATTAAGTATTGTTATGTCTGACATTTTTAACATCTGCGCGCATTCAGAATTGAGAAGGATCGAGCTTGCAGTAGATGAATTAGTGATTGTCCTTTTGAAAATTGGAGCTGGGTATTTAGTTCTAATACTAACAATGCTCATTAGTACAAGATAAAAACCATTAGTACATAGAGCAGAGGTTTCCTGATATAATTCTAACAATGCCAAAAATAATTGGAAGTAAAGCACTTTCCTAAAGGGCAACTAAAGGCGCATCAATGGCACTAGATGAAGAAAGTCCATATTATGTTGTAAAGAAGTCCAAACCCTTCCGAGATATAACTGATAAATGTGCACATACATCAAAATTTGATGATATTTACAATGTCATATAAGAAGTATCATAAAAGCGTTTTGTTTACCTCATATTTCAATTGAATTCCCTAAAACTTATAATTTACTCTTTCAACTTCTCTTTTCATCACTGTCCTTAATTAACCCTCTACTGCTATGATTTATATATTCTGTGTTTAGCTTCTGCTTGCAATGGGAACCAAGACGATGGAGTGTTTATTGCTCAAGTAAGCGTAGCCATCTTTGACAACGGAAATTTGTGTGGGAAGACGTACAGTGTTACGTGTCTCGGTGGAACAAACGATGCAGATTCTAACCCGTGCATCGGAGGCCAATCAGTCAATGTAAAGATTGTTGATTCGTGCTCGGACTGTGAAGCTGATAAGATGGTACTTTCTGTAGATGCGTTCAAAATGATAGCAGACACAGAAGTGGGAGAAATACGCATCTCCTACACAGAGTACGCACTTAATTCTTGAATAGCTGATCTGTGTTTTGGGGGTCTATATTTGCATATTAATTTGTAATCACTTTCTAACTTCTTTATTCTCTATGCAGAGTTCCAACCATATAAAACCCCAAGATGAATCATGCGCCTTCATCAGCTAAATGATTGAGGAATGAGGTGTTTCATGTTTCTTATAATAATAAATTGTATGACACAAAAATATGTCATGGTTTGGCTACTGTGTTGTGTTTAATGTAATGTCTTGAAAAGACCATTACATCTGTATGAAGATAGTAATAATGGAAAATGTTGAAGCCCGATACTCCGATCTGAAACATATTAATAATTACTTGTTTTTCAATACCAAAAATCTGATACTCCGATCTGAAACCGTTGATCCCGATACTCATATGACAGGTATGATAATAATTCAAGTATCAGATATCACGGAAGTTGGTTTTTAAGTGACACCAAGGAGAAGGATGTCACATCAAATTTAAGAGAAACTCTCAATTTGTATTCATCAACCATTCAATAACAAATACAAGATATTATGCCCTTTATATAAGCTTTACATAATAGAGATGCCTCTTGGATTTTGAATAGCAACAAGGTAAATGTTTGGTTGTCTAACTCTATGGATGCTCATTGTTATAACTCGTCATGTCTCTAAAAATTAGCAACAAAATTCGACGTATCTTTGGTCCCTATACTCATTTGAGGACAATCTTCAGAAACCTTATAACACTTTCACACCTTCAATACGAACATGCCCAGAGAAGATTTGGTCAACTTTAATGCTCCCTTCAATAGCCTTCTTAAATAATGGAATGTCATGATCAGCCGATCTCTTCCAATCCCATTATTACTCGCCAACATCGAGAGGCCCTTGTTGGCATTCTTCTCTTGGTTCGATTACCCTCTATATTTCTAGGTGTTCGCCCACTGGTTATTGTTGGGAACGAAGCGCGGAAACAACTCCCCCAAATCAGAAAGCCCTGCGAGAGAACCGAGCAAAAGCACACAAACCAAAAACGCCAAACACAATCGCAGACACAAAGATTTTTGACGTGGAAAACCCTTGCGGAAAAAACCACGGGACGATCGGAGTCCAACCCTGAAGAACCTCCGCTAATGGAATAAAGAGAATACACCCTCTACAAGCTCCTCCTGATCCAACACGGATCACCACAACTCACTTGAAAGAAGAAATTTTTTGATTGCGGACTCCGAAGAACAAGAGATGCCGAAAAATTATTCGAAGAAATCTCTCATTCACAATAGTCCTTAATCCTCTCTCTCTCTCAAAGATTGTAAGCACTCTTGTTTTGAGATGATTTTACAACTAGCATGCATCACCCTTTTATAAGCCCTTGGTAATCCATACATGGAAGGCCAATATAGATGGAAACTTCCAATATGCATCAATCATATATTTAATGGAAATCCAATCATAATTGGCTTACCATAATTGGAAACCCAATTATATGGAAAGCTACTATATGAAGGGTCCAATCATAAATATATGATCAAAGTAAATATGGAAATCCAATCATATATTTCCTTACCATATATGTTCCAAAATAGGATCCATGCACTCCCCAAGCTTCTCCGACACACGGATGGTGCTCGTCGCTCTCTGTGGTATTCTCCACATAGGTTGGGAACCCCACCCACTCCAACAAATCTCCCCCTTCACAACTAGGTGGAGGAACTCGTCATCCCGACGATCCGCCTGCAGTACTCAAACTTTTTTCTTGGTAGAACCTTCGTGAGCATATCCGCTCCATTGTCATCAGTATGGACCTTCTCAAGCATTGCATCCTTCTTCGCAACCACATCTCGTATCCAATGATACCGAATCTCAATGTGCTTGGACCGACTATGAAATGTCTGGTTCTTCACATGGTGAATGGCACTCTGGCTATCGTCGCAAAGCAAAGTATTCTGCTCTTGCTTCAGCCCCATTTCCTGCAACAGCTTTTTCATCCACAGCAACTCCTTGCAAGCCTCCGTCGCCGCAATGTACTCTGCCTTTGTCGTCGACAAGGCAACACACTTTTGCAACCGCGACTGCCACGATACCGCTCCTCCAGCAAACATCATCACATAGCCCGAAGTCGATCGCCTCGTGTCTACATCTCCAGCCATATCAGCGTCGGTATACCCAACCAGCTTTGGTCTGTCACCACTAAAAGAAAGTCTCCAATCAGTAGTGCCCTGAAGGTATCGTAGAATCCACTTGACCGCACTCCAATGTACCCTTCCAGGATTTGAAAGATATCTGCTAACTGTGCCAACTGCATGAGCGATGTCTGGCCTCGTATACACCATAGCATACATAAGACTTCCCACAGCTGAGGCATATGGAACCTGCTCTATATCTTCTTTTTCGTCCTCGGTAGATGGACACTGCTCCTCAGTGAACTTAAAGTGAGCCGCAAGAGGGCAACTCACTTTCTTCGATCTGTCCATCCCGAAACACTGAAGTACCCGGTGAATGTACTTCTTTTGGGACAAGTGTAGCAGCTTGGGCTCTCTCTCTCGACTGATCTCCATCCCATGAATAGTCTTTGCTGCACCCAAATCCTTCATAGAGAAGGCCGCACCCAGTTGGCGCTTCAACTTCGCTATCCTAGTGGCATTCCGACCCACTAATAGCATGTCATCAACATAGAGCAATAAAATGATGAAATCATCCTCAGTAAAGTACCTCACAAATACGAAATGGTCCGACGTCATCCGTGCATAACCATGCTCCCCCATAAATGACTCGAACTTTCTGTACCACTGCCTCGGAGCCTACTTCAGACCATACAAGCTCTTCCTCAGCCGGCAGACTAAATTTGACTTGTCCTTCTCACAGAATTCCTCTGGCTGCTCCATGTATAACTCCTCCTCAAGATCACCGTAGAGCAATACCGTCTTCACGTCCATCTGCTCGACCTCCAAGTTGAAACTGGATGCTAATGCTAGCACCACCCGAATAGACGACTGTTTAACGAATGGCGAAAAGATTTCATCATAGTCCATGCCTTTTCGCTGACCGTAGCCTTTAACTACCAGCCTCGCTTTATATCGAGGGCGAGTAGCATCATCCGTCTGCTCCACTCTAAACACCCATCGATTCTTCAAAGCCTTCTTGCCCTTTGGCAATCGTACCAGCTCATAAGTAGAATTGGCTTGTAAGGAACTCATCTCCTCCTGCATAGCCTGCATCTACTCCTGCCTGTGTTCGTCTTCCATAGCCTCTGCAAAACTTTCGGGCTCTCCCCCGTCAGTTAATAGCACATACTCACCCGGTGAGTATCTCATAGATGGTCGATGCTCTTTGTCGCTCCTTCTCAGTGGAGCCACTGGTGCTGGCTGTATACCAACAGCCTCCTCCTCTTCAGGAACCGCCTTTCCGGCATGCTCATCCTCCTGAGGGACACCCTGACCACCATCAGCAGGCTGATGATCAAGGTTGGGAGCAACTCTATGTACTGCCTCCCCCATAATTGGATCCTCTGCGATGTCCTCTGGAAACTGCTCAAAGCGAAATGACTCTTACCCAGGCAATTCCTCAGCCTCAGAAGGCGTCTCGGAATCCTGAGTGTTGGTCATGGTATGATCCTCGACGAATACCACGTCCCTGTTTCTGTAGAGCTTTCTTCTCACCGGGTTGTAGAGTCTATAGCCAAACTCATCCCGACCGTAGCCGACAAAGACGTATCGCCTCGTCTTCGGCTCAAGTTTGGACCTCTCGTCCTTCGGTACATACACGAAGGCCTTACAGCCAAACACTCGTAGGTGATTGTATGACGGCTCTTTGCCGTACCATACTTTATCAGGCACATCACCCTGCAAAGGAGCACTAGGAGATAAATTAATAACATAAGCAGCTGTGAGAAGAGCCTCACCCTAATAACTGTCCGACAAGTTTTCTTCTAACAACAAACACCGCACCCTCTCCATCAGTGTCCTGTTCATGCACTCCGCTACACTATTGAGCTGAGGTGTCTTGGGCGGAGTATTCTGGTGTCGTATCCCTTGCACTCTGCAATAAGCATCAAAGGGACCAATGTATTCGCCGCCGTTGTCGGACCGAATACACAATAACTTCTTGCCCGTCTCTCTTTCAACAGAGGCCTGAAACTCTTTGAAAGTAGACAACACCTGATCCTTGGTCTTTAAGGCATAGACCTAAACCTTCCTGGAATAATCATCAAGAAAAGTTACAAAGTAAGAAGCACCACCAATAGATTTTGCCTTCATAGGACCGCAGACATCCGAGTGAATCAACTTGAGCAACGCCGGCTTCCTTGAACTTGGGTGACTTTGAAAAGACACCCTATTTTGCTTCCCAGCTAAGCAGTGCGTGCACTTCTCCAACTTTGTAGACTTGAGCCCTGGAATCACCTTTCTGTTCACCAAGTAGCTCATCCCCTTCGCGCTGATATGGCCGAGCCGCCTGTGCCACAACTCGGTAGATGCATCACTGACGGCGTTCACCTCCTGTGCTCCCTGTGCGCTCCCCTCCATATAGTCGATACCGGACTTCTTGCTTCCTCTGGCAATCCCCATCGAACCTCTGGAAAGCTTCTACTGACTATTCCCGAAGAGACTGAAGAATTTCTCGTCATCCAACCTTCCAACCGACACCAGGTTGAAACGGATGTCAGGGACAAGAAGAACATCTTTGAGAACAAGAACTGCACCTGTTTTCGTTCTCAAATGCACATCTCCAACGACAACCGTCTTCGACACATCTTCATTGCCCATCTTCAACACTCCACAGTCGCCTGTCATGTAAGTGGCAAATAGTATCCTGTTGTGAGATGCATGCGCTGAAGCCCCTGAGTCCACCAGCCAAGAATTGTCATCGCAGACGAGGTTTGTAATAACCTCATCACCTACGACGATCACATCGTCTCCATGTATCGAGGCCGTCGCTGTAGTGTTCTCATCTTGCTTCCCCTTGTCGCCCTTCTTCTCTCTCTTCCAAGCGAAACAGTTTCGCTTGATGTGGCCCTTCTTGCCACAGTGGTAACACTCCGAGTCCTCGTACCAACCCTTGGACTTTCCCCTGCTCTTGTCTCTGCCACCACCTGGACCCCTGCTTTTGCCCCTTCCGCAGCTCTCTGAAACCAATGCCTCTGAGTGGTGGGATGTGGATGAAGTGTCCTGAGAACGTCTCCGTATCTCTTCATTCAGCACCCTGCTCTTGGCAAACTCCAGACTGACCACGCCCTCTGGAGCAGAAGCGATCATAGATACTTGTAAGGTCTCCCACGAGTCTGGCAATGTACACAGCAGCCATAGTCCCTGAACCTCGTCATCGAACTTGACACCCATCGAAGACAGCTGGTCAACCATGCCCTGGAAATCACTCAAGTGATCCGTAATGGACGTCCTATCCTTGTACCGCAAACCCATTATCGTCCGGATCAGGAACAGCTTGTTTACCCTGGTCTTCTTCGCGTACAAAGATTCCAGCTTATCCCATAACGTCTTCGCGTGCTCAATATTGGCAACATGTTTGTACACGTTCTCGTCAATGAACTGCCGCATGTATCCACACACCTGTATATGCTCGAAGTTCCAGTCCTCATCGAATTTGTCACTGGGCTTCTCGGATGCAAATACTGGAAGATGCAGCTTCTTGACGAACAATAAATCTTTCATCTTGCTCCGCCAATAATGGTAGTTGGTACCGTTTAGGTTCACCATGCGCACCGGCTTCGCGTCCATCTCTGCTTCCTGGTTTGACTGTCAACTCCTGACACTTCTTTGAACCCAAAGCTCTGATACCACTCTGTTGGGAACGAAGCACGGAAACCGTTTCCCCAAACCAGAAAGTCCTGCGAGAGAACCGAGCAAAAGCACACAAACCAAAAATGCCAAACATAATTGCAGACACAGATTTTTGACGTGGAAAACCCTTGCGAAAAAAACTACGGGACGATCGGAGTCCAACCCTGAAGAACCTCCACTAATGGAATAAAGAGAATACACCCTCTACATGCTCCTCCCGATCCAACACGTATCACCACAACTCACTTGAAAGAAGAAAATTTTTGATTGCGGACTCCGAAAAACAAGAGATGCCGAAAAATTATTTGAAGCAATCTCTCATTCACAATAGTCCTTAATCCTCTCTCTCTCTCTCTCAAAGATTGTAAGCACTCTTGTTTTGAGATGATTTTATAACTAGCATGTAGCACCCTTTTATAAGTCCTTGGTAATCCATACATGGAAGGCCAATATATATGGAAACTTCCAATATGCATCAATCATATATTTAATGGAAATCCAATCATAATTGGCTTGCCATAATTGGAAACCCAATTATATGGAAAGCTACTATATGAAGGGTCAAATCATAAATATATGATCAAAGTAAATATGAAAATCCAATCATATATTTCCTTACTATATATGTTCCAAAATAGGATCCATGCACTCCCCGAGCTTCTCCGACACACGGATGGCGCTCGTCGCTCTCCGGGGTATTCTCCACATAGGTTGGGAACCCCACCCACTCCAACAGTTATCTCTCAGCACTGCTTCCTTTCTTCGACGATAATGATGTCAGTGGTTTTTCCTATGTCTATACAATCTTCCACCTTTGTCGATTTTATGTCGACTATCCTTGTTACCCGGGAATAAGGATGCGGCACCATAGTCGTCTACATTATTCATATTGTGGGGGAACCAATCATCGCGAGGACTGTACTTGGAAGAAGCATGGTTACCATAATAATAGACCTACTGCCAGACAAGCTTTTACCCCTTACTAGTACTCCCCTACCTTCCCTATTAGTGGCCAGATGCCCCCTTTTTCAATGATGAATTTGGCCAGTTATGTTGAGCCCTCCTATGTAGCTCATGTCAATCTTTTCACTCCATCAGATATATTTTTCATTTCTAATTCTAATTCATGGGTTGTTGATTCCGACACTCGAACCATGTCTCATGATGGGCCTTCAAATCTTCTTCTAGTGCTCACAAATTTATTTATATGGCTGACAGTACGATTTATTGCATATTCCGTCTTCACATTTGAAAGATACTCCCATTATTCAATCATTGCATCATAACTTATTATATATCCATAGACTTACGCATGATTCTAATTGTTAAGTAACATTTTATTCATATCGGATCTTTTGTCGAAGCAACGGATTAGTAGGGGCATGACGAGGCCAGTCATTACTACGTAAATCATATGTCCAGTACATCAATGGTTGCTTCTTCCATTTAATGACATATTAGACTTGGTCATCCCTTGTTGTCTTCCTCACGGACTATGTTAACTAATTTTGTTAATCCATAATTTAGTCCCAGTGGATCGGAAGACATATTACGACATGAGGCGGTACCACTTCACTGGGGTGGTATCCGCAGTGATATTCTAGGGGATATGTCCTCTTTCTAATGTCAATAATAGCCTAGAATGTGCATAGGGCTTGCCCTATAGCCCGGTGGAAGGAGATTATAAATATGTTTGTGAAGGAAAAGTGCTCTATTACTACATTGCTAGAGGCGAAGGTTCGAGTGCCTGAGATCCTAGATTGTCGTACTTCACCCCATTAAGGCATGTTCATTGTAATGCC
Organism: Iris pallida; assembly: GCA_029216955.1. Taxonomy (NCBI): domain Eukaryota; kingdom Viridiplantae; phylum Streptophyta; class Magnoliopsida; order Asparagales; family Iridaceae; genus Iris; species Iris pallida. The sequence goes on along the minus strand of JANAVB010042820.1, from coordinate 8,174,430 downwards.
CCGCTCCGCACGGTGCATTATGCTGAGTCGTTGACTCAAATAGTCGCTTTGACCCGATTAAGTGTCAGGACCTGCTCCCAATTTTGGGATACGAGTTCATGGCCAAGTCCAGCCTACGCCGCAACATCGGCGGTAGTACGCTGTCTATGATAAAAATGGTCCACAACAAGCACAACACGCATATATATATCATCTACAACTAAGCCATCAATATTAACCAAAAATATCATATCCAATAGTCTCAATATAATAATGATCAAATAATCTACTACAACTCAGAAAAGTCTCGGAAACAAACCCGGATAGCAGAAAATAAAACAACTAAACTCTATAACTATAACTACTAACTAATGCGAATCCATAAGGAAGGAAATATGTTAATTCGCATCAGTACTGGAATCGGGTACGCCAGTGACGTCAGGGTCGCCAATATACTCACCGTAGACCTCGGGACAGATCTTATCGTCTAAAGTTGAAAAATATTTATCCAGTCAGGAATGGAATAGTACAAGTCTAAACCAACATGATACAAGTACAATATAAAGCAATAAAACACTAAACTTGGAAAATAATGATCAATGGAAACAATGAACAATATGAACAAGAAATCATGGGATGGAAGAAACTGATAAGGAAAGTAACAAGCATGAAAAGTAAAGAGACTCATATAATCACTCGTAGTGTACGTGTCCTAAGAAGTACAATGTTCCTACACATGGACGGCTTGGACGAACGATGAGGTTATAAGGCCCGCCCCCGTAACCGGGAGAGTTGCCAACAATACGATCTGGGCTTTGTCCACGTGCCTATTAATTGTACCCCTCCAATATCCAAACCTCACTATCATGAAAAACACGATCTCGATAACGATAAGAAAATATGAACAATAGCCAATCACTCAACTCTCGTGTGTGTAATAGTCAAGACACGAAAATATCATGTATAAGTAAAATATAACAATATAAAGTAAATGCACATGAAGGTGTCAACAAGCACTTGCCTGAACTCCTGGAAGGATTAATTTCACAAGTTGAAGACAAGACGAACTCCGATCTAGAAGCTATCAAATCATGCCATCATCCCACGAACCCCGTCGCACAAACAACCACAAGTTAGATATATAATTTCCACTCTAAAAACCTTAGAAAGTAGCTAATGGTTTAACATAATTAATCATATTTTAATTCTAGAATAAATGATCTAAAAACCTATTTTAATCTATTTAAATCTGAAAATAGAATCTAAACACAAATATTTGGCCATGTAAAGTTACGGTTCCAAATTCGGGACCCGTGGCACGCAAACCGAGACATACTGTTGACTAACTAGTCAAACGTTACTACTTAAAAAGTTTGAGTGTGCAACATGGTAGATTTTAGCACCACGAGTGCACTAGAATCGAACGTGCCACAAAATCACGATTTGGTAAAAAGTTATCGCCATTATGGCTAACCGTGACCAAATCGATGAATTATTGACCAAATCTGACTTCTACGAATAAAATAAAATACTAGATAAAATTCTGAATTACTGGAAAAATTATATGTTGTAGAGCTTGGTGTCAGATTTCCAAAACTTCAAATGGATCGCGAATCGGAGTTTGGAATCACTTGGAATCTCGAAAACCGTGCGACGCATTGATTTTTGGACAACCGACACTCAAATAATTATCATTCGAGAACAAAATTCTAGAAACTTAAGTACATATTCAGAGACCTAACCTCAATACGCTTCTAATAAAAAAATAGTGCACAAAACGGACGTCTAGATCAACGGCAAACCCTCTGCGAAGTCGAGGACTCTACTTGAACTCTCCCACAAAAGCTGTTGGAAATAAATAAAGGGTTTTCGGAAAAACCTAAACTATATACATATATATATTATATATTGTCACGCCCCAGAACCAGAATACTGGAGAGCGGGGGCAGACATAGCCAGCTACGTAATCCCAAAGTACGTTAATACTCTGAAATCACGTATAAGCTGTCAAGACATGGGGGTTACTCTACAAGCCATCAGTCAATCCTATGGTTTAACAATCCTAGGTATCTCAATAACAGGCAATTATACAAGAGCAAAGAGTACGATCATCATACATACAATAGTAAGGCGTCCCGAACCATATATACATGAATGATCATGAAGCCATTACCACAGAACTGATAACTAGCTAGAATATTAGTCGTACATGATAAGGACTAGCTATAGTCTAGAATACACATATCATGTTTATGCCCGTAGGCTACAATATCAAGAAAAATACCAAAACACGAGCTAAACACGTGCTCGGAGCTAAATGTTACAAGAAGAGAATTTACATATCAGTGGGAGAATGAAGAAGAACCCACTGAGGCACCCTGGTGCCCCGGCTGGTCACCGTCGAGTGGATGGTGCGGTAGATTCTTCGGGCTCTTCTATCAGAACCTGGTCATGCAAAACTAGTGGGATCAGACCCCAAATAGCAAGTACCACAAAGGAGGCCGAACTATGAACTTAAAACCAGCAATCATTAGTAAACAAAGCAAGCAATAAGTAAGGGAGGATCGAGATTTGTGCAGTACCAATGCACTTATCCCGAACATAGGAAGACAGTAAGTAAATCATCATTTGACATAAAGTAAACTGGAGAACATGTTAAATAAATAGAACTGGGAAGGTGATATACGATGAGATAACCATGGGACTATTCAGATAACCAGGTTACAATCCGTAAACCAAACAAGGACCGGGGTTGTAACCCTTCGTCTGAACGGAACTTGGTTTCTCCCACCATTTATCGGCAAGATAAAATAAGAACTCAGGACATGTAACAATCATGTACAAGATCAAGACAAGACTAGACAGATTGAACTCCATCCAACATTCACGGCCAAGCAATAAGTACGGCTTGATACTTTAACTAACTAGGGTTATCACAGGCCTAGTTACTAACAATATGCAATGAGATGTTCCTCCAGCCACAAGCCCTGCAGCCAATCCAGGTTATCCAGGCGACTAAGATTCATTAAGCAGTTATCAATAATTATGTGCCCCACACGACGGTGGGCTGGAAATGTGCCCTACTCGATGGCAGGCTACAAGTCCAAACAATTGTGGCCGGGATAACGGGATCGCCTGTAACTGGGGAAATCTCTCATGACTACTGAATTATTCTAGTTATTAGCCTTAGTAAATTTTAGTGGGTACCCCTGACCGTGGTACTCAGGGGTCCCTGTCCTAGACATGATGCAAGACAAGACGGGTTCATTTGTACAAGCACAATCGTCCACGGTGTCCAGGCCATTCAATCTTGTCGTGTCAAGCTAGCCGTCGCAACAGCCTTTGGGATATATCATGTCAGTTCACTGTCAAGAGTGCGCCACGTCGGGCCACTATCAAGAATTATCATGTCAAGTTATCATGTCCAGTTCATCATGTCAAGTTCATTTCAAGAGTGCACCACTACGGGTCATTGTCGTGTCATGCCATTTATCAACGAAGGAAAAAACTTGCACAATTAAATAATAATATATTAATAATATATATATATTCTTGAAGCCAAGGAGAAACTCTACAACTTTCATGTTGGGAGTGGGAAGAAATTCGGACCACAATTCACGCAAATAAGACATTTAAACAATCAAAGTGGGACCCATGCGGTCCAAAAGTGGGAGAACAAACATGCGGTCAAAGAGAGTGGGAGGCCACCCATGCGGCTCTGAAATTATTTAAATGAAATCAGTCAAACATTTAAGGCCAGCAAGCCATATGCGGCTAGCATACAATTGTGCATGCGGCCAAGAGTGGGAGGGACCCCATGCGGCCAGGAAACAATAAGTAGGCCATAAAATCAAATAAGACAAAAGACAGTGGGACCCTCATTAAATGCAAACTCCCACTTCAGCAAGCAAGTCAACTAAAGGAAGCTATGTGGGACCCCCCACAATTAATGCAATAAGAAAAGGTTCACGTGAACCATTTAAATATTGGTTCACGTGGCCAAGCAATGGTGACATATATATATATATATATATATATATATATATATATATATATATATATATATATAAAATATATCCTGCAAGTACAGGCAGCTCAATAAAAGCCAAGCGATCCAATATTAAATTCAAAGTCCAAAAGTACAATGGCCATGCTGCCAGCAAGTGGGAAGAGGCCATGCGGCCAACAAACATTTGATTGGTCAACAAATAATTCCATGCGGCTCAGTAATTAATTGAAGGTCATGCGGCTCCGAAATAAATGCAAGGCAGCAACTTTATGCTTTATGCGGCCAGCAACTATTGTTGCATGCGGCCAGAAAGAATTTCATGCGGCCAGCAAGTCACCTGACCATATGCGGCTAGCAAATTAAATGTCATATGGCCAAACAATGAAATGATGGCTGCCAGTCAAAGAGTGGCTCACGTGGCCAGAATATTAGACAGTGGGAGAAGGGAGTCTATGCGGCTCAAGGCAAAAGCTAATGCATTAAATGCATGCAAAATGCTAACTTTGATTCCAAAATGCAATAAATTCAAGTACATGCGGCTCATTCTACCAAAGCCTATGCGGCTGACTCCTCCAAGGAAAGACATTAAGTATAGGATAGTAGCTACTAAGGACTTAAATGCTTAAATGCATTAAAGTACTGCTTTAGGATGTAAGCATAAAATATTTAATGCCAAGGTCTTAAATGCTAAAATGCATTAAAGCATGTATTAGGAATGTAAGCCTTTATGCGGCTAGCTTTGGACTATGATACATTCCTAAGGACTAAAGCCTAAAATCATAAACATTAAGGCCTAAAATGCTTTAAAGCATAAGCTATGCGGCTGGAGGTTAAAGCATTAAGACAAATGCTTCAATCCAAACATTAAGGCACAAAAGGACAAAAAATACTTTAACCAATCATTAAAGCAAAAAAAAGCTTTAACCAAACATTTAAAGCACATAAGACAAAACATTAAGAGATGCTTTCAGGAATAAGCCTCCAGAACCATGCGGCTCACTAATGCATTCCTTAGGAAAATGCATGGAAAATTTCATTATAAGAAAAAGTGCATTAATTGCTTTCTTTAAAGCCTATGCGGCTCATTCATGATAAATGTAAAAATGCAAGTATGCATTTAATGTAAATAAAGCCACATGCAGCTCACATTGTTACTATGCAAATATTAATGCAAGCTAATAAGTTACATGCGGTCAACTGGAATAATTCCATATGTGGCCAACACAAAATGCCCATACGTGCATGCGGCTCCAAAATGCCAGCAAGCTCGCATGTAAGCCAAAATGCAAATGATGGCTTCTCACAGAGGAGATGTCCATGGGGAAAATACCATGGCTTCTCCACACCACCAACTACAAATGGAACCCCAAATCCAGACTCCCATGGGTCAAATTTTGGGTAGAATGACATTCTCTACAACATGGAACTATCAGTTAACAAAATAAGCAAGTTAAACAGATCAAAACCCCATAAAAACCGAAAATACCACAAGCTAGATCTATAACAATCCACCCGGTAAAGCCGAAAACTCCAAGTTCTAAACATGCTTAGAATGTAACAAGGAAGAGAATGGAACAAACGAAATTGAAATAGTCCAACATTCGGCAAGGTGTACTTGCCTTGGGCTGGAGGAAGAAGATGAAGATGGAAATAAAAATAATGGAGGAGAGAGAGTGGTAGGTGGCTTATATAACAAGCCCAAGCAATCTCCACCATTCATTCCTCTCCACTTAATCTAAACCATACACCTCTCTCATAAAGAACCAAACTAAACCAAACCAAGTTAATGTGGAACCGAACCAAATAAAACCAAATCCAAGTTAAACCAAGTCATGAAATCCTACACTTAGGAAAATTTTAAAATATCACGCAAATCGATAAATACGAAATACGGCTCAAATAAACACGTATCCGTATAAAATACCGATACAGTGAGACGGGTCTCACAACTCTCCACACCTTAGAAAAATTCCGTCCTCGGAATTTCCTGAGGCTAGTCGAGCAAAACAAAAGCTCCAGAAAACTCGACAATCTCAATAAATTAAGCATGGCATATAAGTAAAGTAAAACAATCAGTAATGTAAATAAATACGTAAGCAGTAAGTAAATGCACAAGAACAAATACAATCATGATCAAGAAGGGCTGGAGGCATATGGATCAATATGACTCCTGAGTCAGTTGTGTAGAAACCAACGTCCTCGCTGGCCTAAGCTGACTCCCAAAAATGGATAAAAGTCGAGCCTCAAGGTAAATCGGTACCAATGACTTAGTTCAAGACATGACTCTACCCAGGACGTGTCATCGTAGTTGAAACAGATGCATGAACTCTATCACCTGTCTCAAGATACGAAGACAGAAGCGACTGGCTGATCGGGATGGACGAACATCTCTGCCTGCATGCTGAGACTGATCCTCCATAACTGGCCTGACTGAAGAATGCTGAGCTGCCCTCGGCAAAACACGAACAAGATAATCAGAAGGATCAAGAATAGTGCCCGTGAAAGTTGAAGGACACAAGATCAAATCATGGAAACAGGATTGACCAACGATCAAAACAGATATCAAGTCAAGTATCAGAGATAGAGAATAATCCGAAGATCAATAAGGATAATCGTGATTGAGATATCTAAACATGGTAACCCCCACAAATCTGAAAATCGAGACCTGTATGGGCCACCACTAAAACCATGTCACGCCCCAGAACCAGAATACTGGAGAGCGGGGGCAGACATAGCCAGCTACGTAATCCCAAAGTACGTTAATACTCTGAAATCACGTATAAGCTGTCAAGACATGGGGGTTACTCTACAAGCCATCAGTCAATCCTATGGTTTAACAATCCTAGGTATCTCAATTACAGGCAATTATACAAGAGCAAAGAGTACGATCATCATACATACAATAGTAAGGCGTCCCGAACCATATATACATGAATGATCATGAAGCCATTACCACAGAACTGATAACTAGCTAGAATATTAGTCGTACATGATAAGGACTAGCTATAGTCTAGAATACACATATCATGTTTATGCCCGTAGGCTACAATATTAAGAAAAATACCAAAATACGAGCTAAACACGTGCTCGGGGCTAAACGTTACAAGAAGAGAATTTACATATCAGTGGGAGAATCAAGAAGAACCCACTGAGGCACCCTGGTGCTCCGGCTGGTCACCGTCGAGTGGATGGTGCGGTAGATTCTTCGGGCTCTTCTATCAGAACCTGGTTATGCAAAACCAGTGGGGTCAGACCCCAAATAGCAAGTACCACAAAGGAGGCCGAACTATGAACTTAAAACCAGCAATCATTAGTAAACAAAGTAAGCAATAAGTAAAGGAGGATCGAGATTTGTGCAGTACCAATGCACTTATCCCGAACATAGGGAGACAGTAAGTAAATCATCGTTTGACATAAAGTAAACTGGAGAACATGTTAAATAAATAGAACTGGGAAGGTGATATACGATGAGATAACCATGGGACTATTCAGATAACCAGGTTACAACCCGTAAACCAAACAAGGACCGGGGTTGTAACCCTTCGTCTGAACGGAACTTGGTTTCTCCCACCATTTATCGGCAAGATAAAATAAGAACTCAGGACATGTAACAATCATGTACAAGATCAAGACAAGACTAGACAGATTGAACTCCATCCAACATTTACGGCCAAGCAATAAGTACGGCTTGATACTTTAACTAACTAGGGTTATCACAGGCCTAGTTACTAACAATATGCAATGAGATGTTCCTCCAGCCACAAGCCCTGCAGCCAATCCAGGTTATCCAGGCGACTAAGATTCATTAAGCAGTTATCAATAATTATGTGTCCCACACGACGGTGGGCTGGATATGTGCCCTACTCGACGGCAGGCTACAAGTCCAAACAATTGTGGCCGGGATAGCGGGATCGTCTGTAACTGGGGAAATCTCTCATGACTACTGAATTATTCTAGTTATTAGCCTTAGTAAATTTTAGTGGGTACCCCTGACCGTGGTACTCAGGGGTCCCTATCCTAGACATGATGCAAGACAAGACGGGTTCATTTGTACAAGCACAATCGTCCACGGTGTCCAGGCCATTCAATCTTGTCGTGTCAAGCTAGCCGTCGCAACAGCCTTTGGGATATATCATGTCAGTTCACTGTCAAGAGTGCGCCACGTCGGGCCACTATCAAGAATTATCATGTCAAGTTATCATGTCCAGTTCATCATGTCAAGTTCATTTCAAGAGTGCACCACTACGGATCATTGTCGTGTCATGCCATTTATCAAGGAAGGAAGAAACTTTCACAATTAAATAATAATATATTAATAATATATATATATATTCTTGAAGCCAAGGAGAAACTCTACAACTTTCATGTTGGGAGTGGGAAGAAATTCGGACCACAATTCACACAAATAAGACATTTAAATAATCAAAGTGGGACCCATGCGGTCCAAAAGTGGGAGAACAAACATGCGGTCAAAGAGAGTGGGAGGCCACCCATGCGGCTCCGAAATTATTTAAATGAAATCAGTCAAACATTTAAGGCCAGCAAGCCATATGCGGCTAGCATACAATTGTGCATGCGGCCAAGAGTGGGAGGGACCCCATGCGGCCAGGAAATAATAAGTAGGCCATAAAATCAAATAAGACAAAAGACAGTGGGACCCTCATTAAATGCAAACTCCCACTTCAGCAAGCAAGTCAACTAAAGGAAGCTATGTGGGACCCCCCACAATTAATGCAATAAGAAAAGGTTCACGTGAACCATTTAAATATTGGTTCACGTGGCCAAGCAATGATGACATATATATATATATATATATAAAATATATCCTGCAAGTACAGGCAGCTCAATAAAAGCCATGCGATCCAATATTAAATTCAAAGTCCAAAAGTACAATGGCCATACTGCCAGCAAGTGGTAAGAGGCCATGCGGCCAACAAACATTTGATTGGTCAACAAATAATTCCATGCGGCTCAGTAATTAATTGAAGGTCATGCGGCTCCGAAATAAATACAAGGCAGCAACTTTATGCTTTATGCGGCCAGCAACTATTGTTGCATGCGGCCAGGAAGAATTTCATGCGGCCAGCAAGTCACCTGACCATATGCGGCTAGCAAATTAAATGTCATATGGCCAAACAATGAAATGATGGCTGCCAATCAAAGAGTGGCTCACGTGGCCAGAATATTAGACAGTGGGAGAAGGGAGTCTATGCGGCTCAAGGCAAAAGCTAATGCATTAAATGCATGCAAAATGCTAACTTTGATTCCAAAATGCAATGAATTCAAGTACATGCGGCTCATTCTACCAAAGCCTATGCGGCTGACTCCTCCAAGGAAAGACATTAAGTATAGGATAGTAGCTACTAAGGACTTAAATGCTTAAATGCATTAAAGTACTGCTTTAGGATGTAAGCATAAAATATTTAATGCCAAGGTCTTAAATGCTAAAATGCATTAAAGCATGTATTAGGAATGTAAGCCTTTATGCGGCTAGCTTTGGACTATGATACATTCCTAAGGACTAAAGCCTAAAATCATAAACATTAAGGCCTAAAATGCTTTAAAGCATAAGCTATGCGGCTGGAGGTTAAAGCATTAAGACAAATGCTTCAATCCAAACATTAAGGCACGAAAGGACAAAAAATACTTTAACCAATCATTAAAGCAAAAAAAAAGCTTTAACCAAACATTTAAAGCACATAAGACAAAACATTAAGAGATGCTTTCAGGAATAAGCCTCCAGAACCATGCGACTCACTAATGCATTCCTTAGGAAAATGCATGGAAATTTCTATTATAAGAAAAAGTGCATTAATTGCTTTCTTTAAAGCCTATGCGGCTCATTCATGATAAATGTAAAAATACAAGTATGCATTTAATGTAAACAAAGCCACATGCGGCTCACATTGTTACTATGCAAATATTAATGCAAGCTAATAAGTTACATGCGGTCAACTGGAATAATTCCATATGCGGCCAACACAAAATGCCCATACGTGCATGCGGCTCCAAAATGCCAGCAAGCTCGCATGTAAGCCAAAATACAAATGATGGCTTCCCACAGAGGAGATGTCCATGGGGAAAATACCATGGCTTCTCCACACCACCAACTACAAATGGAACCCCAAATTCAGACTCCTATGGGTCAAATTTTGGGTAGAATGACATTCTCTACAACATGGAACTATCAGTTAACAAAATAAGTAAGTTAAACAGATCAAAACCCCATGAAAACCGAAAATACCACAAACTAGATCTACAATAATCCACCCGGTAAAGCCGAAAACTCCAAGTTTTAAACATGCTTAGAATGTAACAAGGAAGAGAATGGAACAAACGAAATTGAAATAGTCCAACATTCAGCAAGGTGTACTTGCCTTGGGCTGGAGGAAGAAGATGAAGATGGAAATGAAAATAATGGAGGAGAGAGAGTGGTAGGTGGCTTATATAACAAGCCCAAGCAATCTCCACCATTCATTCCTCTCCACTCAATCTAAACCATACACCTCTCTCATAAAGAACCAAACTAAACCAAACCAAGTCAAAGTGGAACCGAACCAAATAAAACCAAATCCAAGTTAAACCAAGTCATGAAATCCTACACTTAAGAAAATTTTAAAATATCACGCAAATCGATAAATACGAAATACGGCTCAAATAAACACGTATCCGTATAAAATACCGATACAGTGAGACGGGTCTCACATATATAAAAGGAGTGGAGCTGCTAAGCCGTTTGAGAGTCGGCTACGGACTGCTACGTGGCAGCATCTGTGCCCACCCGCTGGGATCCAACGGCCCAGGAAGCGCCCGGCTTGGCTGGCTAGCCAGCTAGGTCGGCTTCCAAATAAAGAAACCACCCGCCAACTAAGCGCTGTCAGCGCTGACGGGTGGGCCCATACCACGTACGCCAGTGGATGTCGTGTGGGCCCCCCGCTCGGCTGACTGGGTATATATTAGGAAATATAGTTTTTAATTACAGAAAATTAAATAAATTCAAGAAAAATCCTAAAATTTCCAAATAAATCCCAAACAATTCCCAAAAATTCCTAAAAAAATCTAGAAAATATTTTAAGGGTTCTAGAGCCCAAATAATTTATTTGGCCTCAAAAATACTCTCAGGTGCCCTCGCAGAAATTCCTAGAAGCTTAAGAAAATAATAAAACCATATATAAATTTACAAAAACTCTCCTAAAAATCCAAGAAATTCTAAAATAATAAAATAATATACTAGGGACTGCTTGGGGACCTTGGAGACTATATATGTCCTAGTTTTATTATACTTAAGCTATAGGCTTAGGTACACACCCTTGTGATCCCAAATCAATTCCTAATTATCAAATTAAATTCTTAGGAAGCAAATGCTACAAACTATCCCCCTTAAAATATTTTTATCCTCAAAAATAAAATAATGCTTACATAAAACAAAAATTACCTCAATCTTCAAACAAATGGGGAAACCTCTCGCGCATTTCGTCTTCTCGCTCCCAAGTACTCTCCGGTTGAGTGATGTCTCCATGCTACTCGAACCAAGGGTATGATCTGCCTCCTTAAAACCTTCTTCCGTCGGTCCAATATCTCCACTGTTTGCTCCTGATAAGATAGACTCGGTCCTACCTCAATCTCTGAATGATCCAATACATGGCTTGGGTCAGCCACGTACTTCCTCAACTGTGATATATGGAATACATTATGAACATTCTCCAATTTGGGTGGAAGTGCCAGTTTATAATCAACCTCTCCAACTATGCATGCCTCTGCTGAGTCTCCACTGGACGATCTTTGTGATATAAAGGGGCACACTCACACTTGGTGGTCAGGTGATCCACAATTAAGACAATGTCCCAACCTCTTTCTACATACAGCCAAGGTATGCCCAGTCTTCTAGCAAAACTGGCATACTGAAAGGGGCTGATTCTGTTTGTTCTGATGTATCAGTGCTGCTTTGATAAGTGGTCTATGCTGCTGAAACTGGGGACGCTTTGTCACACCTTGAGATGTCTTATCCGAAGAAATCATGGAAGAGGGCCTTTTCATATCAGTCTGCTTCTTCTTCAAAATGGACTCCTGACGTCCAGCCGTATTCAGGATAGCCGTATATGATGTCGGATCTGCTGATGCTGTCAAACTCTGCAACTTGTAATTCAATCCAGAATGGAACTTCTCTGCCTTTTCTTCTTCTGTTGAGACAAGAATAAGAGCAAAGCGGCTCAAACGACTAAATTCTGTATCATATTCGTCCACCGCCATGCTCCCCTGCTCTAGTCGTATGAAATGATCCTGCAGCTCCTTCCGAACTATCATGGAAAAGAACATGGTGTTGAAGAGGTCCGTAAACTTTTCCCATGACACATTCTTGCCCAACCGTCTTTCTTATGCAGTCCACCAATGATGTGCATTTTCCTTGAGCTGCAACTTTACTGCTTTTATCCACTTTTTTGGTGGCAACTCCGATGCCTCTTGTAGTGTCTCTATCTCTACTAGCCAGTTGGTAACTTTTATGGGTTTTTTCGAACCAGTGAAGGAAGGTGGGTTCATCTTGCGAAACCCATCGTTAGTACCCATACGATCTTGTCATGTTTCTATGCTCCTCTCTAAAACATCTGCATGCCTTTGCTGAGTCTCCATCATGCCCTGGAGTATCGCAAGGATATGTGCTCCATCCACAGTCACTCCTTGGATTGGGTCTCCTGGTGGTGGGGGTGGAAGATCCTCAGCACTAACCCTATCTTGTTGATGGTTAGAAGGCTCTACGAACTCAGTACTCTCTGATGTTGATCCCTCGGGTTCGGGAGTAGCATATGGGTTAGCTACCCCTTTTCCTTTACGGATCGCACTGCACCTTGTCTCAACCATTGTGAACTAAAAGAAAAGAAAGAATATGGTTAGAACGGTAGATACAAACATATCGAAAAAATCTCGGACGGAATCAAGCATGATGTAAAATAAGATATAATAAGATTCTATGGTAAAACAGACTCATAAGGTTGGAAATCCTATTTGTGGATGATATAACCTCCTAACTTCAACTCTATTTGTAGGATCAGAGTAGTACGACTAACTTAAGTACTACCACGAGTTTGCAGTCTTTTGTAAAATTGGACCTGCATAGGCCACCATAAAAACTTATCACGACCCGCTCCCAATTTTGGGATACGAGTTCGTGGCCAAGTCCAGCCTACGCCACAACATCGGTGGTAGTATGCTGTCTACGATAACAATGGTCCACAACAAGCACAACACGCATATATATATATATATATATATCATCCACAACTAAGCCATCATTATTAACCAAAAATATCATATCTAATAGTCTTAATATAATAGTGATCAAATAATTCACTACAACTGAGAAAAGTCTCGGAAACAAACCCGGATAGCAGAAAATAAAACAACTAAACTCTATAACTATAACTACTAACTAATGCGAATCCATAAGGAAGGAAGTATGCTAATTCGCATCAGTGCTGGAATCGGGTATGCCGGTGACGTCAGGGTCGCCAACATACTCACCGTAGACCTCGGGACAGATCTTGTCGTCTAAAGCTAAAAAAAGGTTATCCAGTCAGGATTGGAACAAGTACAAGTCTAAACCAATATGATACAAGTACAATATAAAGCAATAAAACACTAAACATGGAAAATAATGATAAATGGAAATAATGAATATTATGAACAAGAAATCATGGGATGGAAGAAACTGATAAGGAAATTAACAAGCATGAAAAGTAAAGAGACTCATATAATCACTCGTAGTACACGTATCGTGAGAAGTACAACGTTCCTATATATGGACGGCTTGGGCGAACGATGAGGTTATAAGGCTCGCCCCCGTAACCAGAAGAGTTGCCAACAATACAATCTGGGCTTTGTCAACGTGCTTAGTAATTGTACCCCTCCAACATCCAAACCTCACTATCATGAAAAATACGATCTCGATGACGATAAGGAAATATCAACAATAGTCAATCACTCAACTCTCGTGTGTGTAACAGTCAAGACATGAAAATATCATGTATAAGTGAAATATAACAATATAAAGTAAATGCACATGAAGGTGTCAACAAGTACTTGCCTGAACTCCTGGACAGATTGATTTCACAAGTTGAAGACAAGAAAAACTCTGACCTAGAAGCTATCAAATCATGCATCATCCCACGAACCACGTCGCACAAACAACCACAAGTCAGATATACAATTTCCACTCTAAAAACCTTAGAAAGTAGATAATGGTTAAACATAATTAATCCTATTTTAATTCTGGAAAAAATTATCTAAAAACCTATTTTAACCTATTTAAATCTGAAAATAGAATCTAAACACAAATATTTGGCCAAGAAAAGTCACGGTTCCAAATTCGGACCCGTGGCACGCAAACCAAGACATAATGTTGACTAACTAGTTAAACGTTACTACTTAAAAAGCTTGCATGTGCAACATGGTAGATTTCAGTACCACGAGTGTACTAGAATCGACCGTGCCGCAAAATCATGATTTGGTTAAAAGTTATCGCCATTATGGCTAACAGTGACCAAATTGATAAATTGTTGACCAAATCTGACTTCTATAAATAAAATAAAATACTAGATGAAACTCTAAATTACTGGAAATTATAATTTTGTAGAGCTCGGTGTCAGATTTCCAAAACTTCAAACGGATCATGAATCGGAGTTCGGAATCACTCGAAATCTCGAAAATCGTGCGACGTATTGATTTTTGGACAACCGACACTCAAATAATTATCCAAGAATTTGAGAACAAAATTCCAGAAAATAAAGTACATATTCAGAAACCTAAGCTCAATAAGCTTCTAATAGAAAAAATAGCATGCAAAACGGACTTCTAGATCAACGGCAAACCTTCCGCGAAGTTGAGGACTCCACTTGAACTCTCCCACAAAAGCTGCTGGAAATAAATATAGGGTTTTCGGAAAAACCTAAACTATATACATATATATATATAGGGAGTGGAGCTGCTAAGCCGTTTGAGAGTCGGCTACGGACTGCCACATGGTAGCATCTGCACCCACTCGCTGGGATCCAGCGGCCTAGGAAGCGTCCGGCTTGGCTGGCTAGCCAGCTAGGTCGGCTTCCAAATAAAGAAACCATCCGCCAACTCAGCATTGTCAGCGTTGACGGGTGGGCCCGCACACCGCACACGGCACACCAGCGGCTGGCGTGTGGGCCTCCCGCTCGGCTGATTGGGTATATATTAGGAAATAGAGTTTTAATTACAGAAAATTAAATAAAAATCAGGAAAAATCCTAAAAATCCCAAATAAATCACAAAAAATTTCTAAAAATTTCTAGAAAAATCTAGAAAATATTTTAAGGGTTCTAGAGCCCAAATAATTTATTTGGCCTAAAAAATACTCTCGGGTGCCTTCACAAAAATTTCTAGAAGCTTAAGAAAATAATAAAACCATATATAAATTTATCAAAAAATCTCCTAAAATCCAAGAAATTCTAAAACAATAAAATAATATACTAGGGACTGCCTGGGGACCCTGGAGACCATATATGTCCTAGTTTTATTATACTTAAGCTATAGGCTTAGGTACGCACCCTTCTGATCCCAAATCAATTTCTAATTATCAAATTAAATTCTTAGGAAGCAAATGCTACAAACTATTCCCCTTAAAATATTTTTGTCCTCAAAAATAAAATAATGCTTACATAAAACAAAAATTATCTCAATCTTCAAACAAATGGGGAAACCTCTCGCGCATTTTGTCTTCTCGCTCCCAAGTAGACTCCCCAGGTGAGTGATGTCTCCATGCTACTCGAACCAAGGGTATGATCTGCCTCCTCAAAACCTTCTTCCGTCGGTCCAATATCTCCACTGGTTGCTCCTGATAAGATAGACTCAGTCCTACCTCAATCTCTGAATGATCCAATACATGGCTTGGGTCAGCCACGTACTTCCTTAACTGTGATACATGAAATACATTATGAACATTCTCCAATGTGGGTGAAAGTGCCAATCTATAAGCAACCTCTCCAACTCTGCATGCCTCTGCTGAGTCTCCACTGGAAGATCTTTGTGATATAAAGGGGCACACTCACACTTGGTGGTCAGGTGATCCACAATTAAGACAATGTCCCAACCTCTTTCTATATACAGCCAAGGTATGCCCAGTCTTCTGGGAAAACTGGCACACTGAAAGGGGCTGATTCTGCTTGTTCTGATGTACCGGTGCTGCTTTGATAAGTGGTCGATGCTGCTGAAACTGGGGATGCTTTGTTGCACCTTGAGATGTCTTATCCGAAGAAATCATGGAAGAGGGCCTCTTCAGATCAGTCTGCTTCTTCTTCAAAAAGGACTCCTGACGTCTAGCCGCATTCAGGATAGCCGTATATGATTTCGGATCTGCTGATGCTGTCAAACTCTACAACTTGTAATTCAATCCAGAGTGGAACTTTTTTGCCTTTTCTTCTTCTGTTGAGACAAGAGTAGGATCAAAGCGGCTCAAACGACTAAATTCTGTATCATATTCGTCCACCGTCATGTTCCCCGGCTCTAGTCGTATTAACTGATCCCACAGCTCCTTCCGAACTGTCATGGGGAAGAACATGGTGTTCCGTAAACTCTTTCCATGACATATTCTTGCCCAACCGTCTTTCTTGTGCAGCCCACCAATGATGTGCATTGTCCTTGAGCTGCAACTTCATCTCTTTTATCCACTTTTCTAATGGCAACTCCGATGCCTCTAGTAGTGTCTCTATCTCTACTAGCCAGTTGGTAACTTCTATGAATTTTTTCGAACCAGTGAAGGAAGGTGGGTTCATCTTGCAAAACCCATCGATAGTACCCACACGATCTTTTCGTGTTTCTATGCTCCTCTCTAAAACATCCGCATGCCTCTGCTGAGTCTCCATCATGCCCTGGAGTGATATGTGCTCCATCCACAGTCACTCCTTGGATTGGGGCTCCTGGTGGTGGGGGTGGAAGATCCTCAGCACTAACCCTATCTTGTTGATGGTTAGAAGGCTCTACGAACTCAGTACTCTCTGTTGTTGATCCTTCGGGTTCGGGAGTAGCATATGGGTTAGCTACCCTTTTCCCCTTACGGATCGCACTGCACCTTGTCTCAACCATTACGAACTAAAAGGAAAGAAAGGATATGGTTATCACGGTAGATACAAACATATCGAAGAAATCTCGGACGAAATTAAGCAGGATACAAAATAAGATACAATAAGATTCTATGATAAAACAGACTCATAAGGTTGGAAATCCTATTTGTGGATGATATAACCTCTGAACTTCAACTCTATTTGCAGGCTCACAGTAGTACGACTAACTTAAGTACTACCATAAGTTTGCAGTCTTTTGCAAAATTGGGCCTGCATGGGCCACCATAAAAACTTGTCACGATCTGCTCCCAATTTTGGGATACGAGTTCGTGGCCAAGTCCAGCCTACGCCACAGCA
This sequence comes from Iris pallida, assembly GCA_029216955.1. Classification (NCBI taxonomy): domain Eukaryota; kingdom Viridiplantae; phylum Streptophyta; class Magnoliopsida; order Asparagales; family Iridaceae; genus Iris; species Iris pallida. The sequence continues at coordinate 8,157,007 of JANAVB010042820.1, read as the reverse complement.
TCGACGGTAGTACGCTGTCTGTGATAACAATGGTCCACAACAAGCACAACATGCATATATATATATATATCTTCCACAACTAAGCCATCAATATTAACCAAAAATATTATAACCAATAGTCTTAATATAATAATGATCAAATAATCCACTACAACTCAGAAAAGTCTCGGGAATAAACCCGGATAACAGAAAATAAAACAACTAAACTCTATAACTATAACTACTAACTAATGCGAATCCATAAGGAAGAAAATATGCTAATTTGCATCAGTGCTGGAATCGGGTACGCCAGTGACGTTAGGGTCACCAACATACTCACCGTAGATCTTGGGACAATTTTTGTCGTCTAAAGCTGAAAAATAGTTATCCAGTCAGGATTGAAACAAGTACAAGTCTAAACCAACATGATACAAGTAATATAAAGCAATAAAACACTAAACATGGAAAATAATGATCAATAGAAACAATGGACAATATGAACAAGAAATCATAGGATGGAAGAAACTGACAAGGAAAGTAACAAGCATGAAAAGTAAAGCGACTCATATAATCACTCGTCGTGCACGTGTTGTGAGAAGTACAACGTTCCTACACGTGGACGGCTTGGGAGAACGATGAGGTTATAAGGCCCGTCCCCGTAATTGGGAGAGTTGCTAACAATACAATCTAGGCTTTGTCCACGTGGCTAGTAATTGTAACCCTCCAATATCCAAACCTCACTATCATGAAAAACACGATCTTAATAACGATAAAGAAATATGAACAATAGTCAATCACTCAACTCTCGTGTGTGTAACAGTCAAGACACGAAAATATCATGTATAAGTGAAATATAACAATATAAAGTAAATGCACATGAAGGTGTCAACAAGTACTTGCCTGAACTCCTGGACGGATTGATTTCACAAGTTGAAGACAAGACGAACTCCAACCTAGAAGCTATCAAATTATGCCATCATCCCACGAACCCCGTCGCACAAACCACCGCAAGTTAGATATACAATTCCCACTCTAAAAACCTTAGAAAGTAGCTAATGGTTTAACATAATTAATCTTATTTTAATTCTGGAATAAATCATCTAAAAACTTATTTTAACCTATTTAAATATGAAAATAGAATATAAACACAAATATTTGGCCAAGGAAAGTCACGGTTCCAAATTCGGGACCCGTGGCACGCAAACCGAGATATACTATTGAATAACTAGTCAAACGTTACTACTTAAAAAGTTTGAGTGTGCAACATGGTAGATTTCAGTGCCACGAGTACACTGGAATCGATCGTTCCGTAAAATCACGATTTGTCAAAAGTTATCACCATTATGGCTAACCGTGACCAAATCGATGAATTGTTGACCAAATTTGACTTCTACGAATAAAATAAATTACTAGATGAAACTCTGAATTACTGGAAAATTTATATGTTATAGATCTCGGTGTCAGCTTTCCAAAACTTCAAACGGATCGTGAATCGGAGTTCGAAATCCCCCGAAATCTCGAAAACCGTACGATGCATTAATTTTTGGACAACCGACACTCAAATAATTATCCAGAAATTCGAGAATAATATTACAGAAAATAAAGTATATATTCAGAGACCTAACCTCAATACACTTCTAATAAAAAATGGTACACAAAACGGACATCTAGATCAACGACAAACCCTCTGCGAAGTCGAGGACTCTACTTGAACTCTCCCACAAAAGCTGCTGGAAATAAATATAGGGTTTCCGGAAGAAACCTAAACTACATACATATATATATAGGGAGTGGAGCTGCTAAGCCGTTTGAGAGTCGGCTACGGACTGCCACGTGGCAGCATCTGCGCCCACCCGCTGGGATCCAACGGCCCAGGAAGCGCCCGGCTTGGCTGGCTAGCCAGCTAGGTCGGCTTCCAAATAAAGAAACCACCCGCCAAATCAGCGCTGTCAGCGCTGACGGGTGGGCCCGCACCCCGCATGCCAGCGGCTAACGTGTGGGCCCCCCGCTCGGCTGACTGGATATATATTCGGAAATAGAGTTTTTAATTACAAAAAATTAAATAAAAATTAGGAAAAAAAATCCTAAAAATCCTAAATAAATCCCAGAAAATTCCTAAAAATTCCTAAAAAAATCTAGAAAATATTTTAAGGGTTCTAGAGCCCAAATAATTTATTTGGCCTAAAAAATACTCTCCGGTTCCTTCACAGAAATTTCTAGAAGCTTAAGAAAATAATAAAACCATATATAAATTTATCAAAAATTCTCCTAAAATCCCAAGAAATTCTAAAATAATAAAATAATACACTAGGGACTGCCTGGGGATCCTGGAGACCATATATGTCCTAGTTTTATTATACTTAAGCTATAGGATTAGGTACGCACCCTTGTGATCCCAAATCAATTCATAATTATCAAATTAAATTCTTAGGAAGCAAATGCTACATTAAGTATCGATGCAAATCGACACAAGAATTACCTTGTCCCGAGAAATGTATCGAGTCAGATCGGTGCGAGTGTTAAGTTGGTCCGAGAGAAAGCATTGAGTCGGCTCGAAGATTCTAAGAAATCGAATCGACGCAAGGCATTAGTCCGATTCGGACAAGTATTGATTTTAGTTGGTTTCGTGTGTAGGCTATACGTTTACGCTGAAATATAAGAGGTCGACATTTTGCCTTATTTGAAATGGTGTTCGCAAAACCAAATCTTCTCCTTGCTATGGACTGAAGTGTAGGCACGGTAGGCCAAATTGCTTGGATAATTCAATATAGCGCAAAGTGTTCGAATGGCAAAGTCAGAAGATTTGGCCGCACAATAAGTTATGAAATCGAGCCGCATCGGCTCGATAAAATGACAAGGCGTATCGGCTTAAGATAGGGATAACTTTGACTTCTCTTTCTTACTCCTGCATGCCTAAGTAAAATATATCGTTGTATGCTAAATTAACCTATCGAGACCACGGGCGTGGCTCGATCGAGAGATGAACATAGTGTGTGTCGAACACTAGATATAATAATTGAAATAAAACGTACATCAAATGTACGAGTCGCTATAAAACATTGAATATCGCAAAAGGCGAGCGCCTCGGTGCACAAGCTATAAGAACATGGGATAACTGTATCGACAAGTGCCTCAATGCACGAGTCATTTCGTGCCCCCGTGTACGAGTTAGTATGCTAGAGCATTAAAAGACTTTATCGGCGTGAGTACCTCAGTGCACGAGCTATAGAACATTGAATACCCTATCAAGGCATGCCTCAGTTGTACGAGTCAGAGGAAAGGAACATACATTGAACACTAAGACATAGAACATGGAATTATGGTATCGACACATGCATCGCATGCAAGACTCGAAGAATAGAGAATAATCGTATCAAAGCGTGTGTAGGTGCACGAGAATCATAAAAGATGGCTTCGTTGCGAAGAGAACAGTTGTGGCGTAAATGTGACAGAACTGTCGGATGTGACATGATGCCTCAAAAATGTTCGAGACCTTCGGGTCGTTCGTTTGACGAACGTTGAATTGGGACATGATGTCATTGAACATTGAAACGAAGAATGAAGTAAGAATACATTGAAAGAATAAAGAAATGTGAGACGACGTAAAGTCTTAGTTTTGGACTCAAGACTATGTTTGGTTGTATGAGTTTGATGCGCACGTTGCATGGTCGAATAGACTTGAGATATTTCATGTGCACATGTGTGATGATTTCCCTCGAACAGGTTGTGCCGGGACGTCGGGACCGTTCGGCCTAGGAGGGATGAGTAATCATTATTGGTGCACAGCTTTTGGGTATGACTTGCGATCTGCTACTGATGTGATAAGCCACAATTGATGGTAAGTTCGGCGTCCTTCGGATACTGGGCCAGCAAACCCGTACGGGAAGGACGCCAGGTTATCCAGTATGAGAAAAGAAAAGAAAAGAGAAGATAAACAAATTAGTCCATTCCGGCGCGGATACGCCAATGACCTTCATATAGTTAAGGAATGGTGGGCCGAAAGTGCAGGAACACAGAGCTCCTGCACAGAGCACTGTAACATGACAGAGATGGAATGAGTTGTATTCACCTTACGTCGGTGCAAGGGCGAGTGCGTCAATGTTTGGTAAGAAGTCACGAAACAACACAAAATTGTTATTGGTTGCCTGTTTGCTTATGCAAATCAAAATAACATGCTTGCCATGATATCATGCTTTACTATAATCGAATATGCCATGAAACATATCCTAAGGAGAATATAGAAAGATAACTAAATTGTATGTTGCATGAATCAATACATAAAAAATATTGGTTTATTTAAGTTGGTCTTTGATTAGTACAGCGAGGATGAAAGTACTAATCCTCCACTAGTTTGCTAGTAGTTTCAGGGAATGGTCTGCTTGTGGCAGAGCTTCGCTTGATCGCACTGAGGCATGAAATATCGTAGTGTGTGAAGCGTGCGATCGCATTGATGGTCGGACTTGTAACAGGATTTATGCGGCCGAGATATAGAAGGCATGATGTATGGAACGGTGAAATCCTTTGTGGGCAAGAGAGAACTTGAGTGTTGTAGCCAATCTGGCAAATTCAGTTAGACTATTGAAAGTCTTTGTAACCTTAGTTTATTTATCAATAAAGATAATTGTTTTGTATACTCTATTTTCTTCCGTTACTAATATCAAATCAAAGATAACCATTTAAGAACTTGTTATCTTGTCTTGTACGAGTGCAACTCCAGACTTGTACGACATTACGCCCAGCGAGGACGATGATTCGGATAAATCGATACGAGAACGAGCAATTTTTTGGGTCGGGGCGTGACATTCATAACCTTCATTTGGGTAGTATGGCGAGGATTTGGATCAGGTGAGATGGAACAGTTTGTGATGGATAGGTCATCTCTATTTCTGATCAGGTGATATCCATTATTTTCTAAAATAAGGGTGGACTTAAGTTTGTTCTTGGTGTGGGTTATGAGAACAATGATCGTCGGAAGAGGGACAAGCTATGGGAGGACATTATTTCTTTGGGTGACTCTGTCCAGTCCAATCTCGACTTACCCCTTCTGTGTTTGGAGGACTTTAATAATCTTCTCTACAACAACGAAAAAGTGGGTGGCCGCCTGATCCCTAACACTATCCTCCAGGACTTTCAGAACTGTCTTATGAGATCGGGATTGCAGCCTCGAGCTCAATCTTGACATATTTGGACCTGGAATAATAAGACTTTGAGAAGAAAAGTGGCTTGTCAACTTGACATGGTTTGGAAAATAGTTGGTGGCTGGCCTTTTTTCTGACGTTGTTGCTGAGGAATTGGTAGGAGGTATTAGTGATCATTGCTCCATTCAGATCAACCTTCTACAACCAAAAGGCACAAAGCTCGTCCTATCATATACAACAAGTGGCCTCTAGTTGCTGGTTATCAACAAGCTATCCAGGAGGAGGCAATCATGTTTTTCTTTGATCTTTACTACCAATCAGAATATGTTTATGGATTTAGTATGTAAGAAGCTGGTCACTACAAGAGAAAATGATATTCTCTTAGCTCATGTGATGGAGAAGAAAGTGGAGGGTATCATTAAGGATGTTTGAGCAAAAGAAACTTTTGCATCTATATCACGGCTAAACACAACATCTGGCTTTCTTAGACGCTGAAAGGCCGACATTGCATCAGAATGAGAAGCAAATTCTATGAAAACCTCTGTTCTTCCTTCATTCTTGGAATCAGTAGGCAACAATGTGTCCTCTATTTGCTTAATTCCATATCCTTTTAATGTTTCAATCACCTAGAAGCAGCAATTTTCATAAAAGAGATTTGTATATAAGGGAAAAAAAGAAATGCACTACAACAATGATTTAGGTGTAGTGCAACAAGTAATATCATTCATCAAGAAGTTATCATAAACATCAAAGATAATTTCTACATGTTCTTTGGTAGACTTAAACATTTTTGAGAGAGAGAGAAAAGCAACAAATGAAAGTTGCAAAGCTATAGCCATAAGCTTGAAAGTGCATATGCAATCGTAGATTGTTCTTTGTCCAAGTCTTGCAGATGTTCCCCAGGTAAAGAGTATCATTATCATCACTAGTCGATATCCAAATTTGTTTACCTTTTGCCTATCATAGTTGACATACAGAAGATGCAGTCAAAAACCTTATTTTGGGGGTAGGTGATAGTGTTGGGGTGGGGAGGGAATTTAGCGTCTAATACCGGTATGTCCCTTCAATTCAGTAAGAGCCTTCTTGGCATGTTTAATAGAAGCATAATGAACAAATACAAACCCCTTGCTTTTATCAGTTACTGGATGCTTGCCTATCCTTACAGACTGAATCTCCCCAAAGATACCAAAGACTTTAATCAAATCATCCTCCATAGCTCCTCTGTCCAACCCTCCAATAAATATCTCAAAGTGCTTTTCGTTGTTACTCAGTGGGGCTTGCATGCACAAAGATGGATAATCTTCTGCTTCTTCCTCATTTTCTCCAAGATTTGCATCATCCTCATTTTCTTTAAGATCGGCTTCATCCTCATTTTCTTCATCATCTGCTTTGTCATCACTCTCATCAGTTACACGAGCAGCTTAGCTTTATCAACTGCGTCCCTGTTAACATTTTTAAACTCACTTTCCTTTGTTTCATGTTCAGCTAATTCTTTGTCACCTGAGGAAAAAAATATATATTTTATGGATGTGTAACCCTATACCTGCCATTACTAGGGAAGGCTAAGCCTTGAAAGCTAGAAATAAAACAATATTGAATCAATACCAAGATAAGAGCCCATACAACATCTGTTGGAAAAAGGAATGTATATTTGTAGTAGTAATAATAATAATTGTTTTCTATCAACGAATCTATGGAAACAAATCTATGGAAAGATGTACGAATCTTTTATTGCAAAGATGTATCCTTTCCATTGTGTCTTTTTATTTCTATAAAGTCTAAGTGTTTGAATGAATGAATCACTCAATTAATTCATCCATTTAGCATTAAGTCTAAGAGAGAGAGGGACTACCAATATTGCTTCGACGAGTTCCTACAATGTGAAGTGCTGCTACCGAAGGAAAGAACCATTTTATCCTGGAAGACTAATTGCCATTAAACCATAAGCACCAGTGTGGGACGAATATTGTCTTAAGGACATTGAACCAAGTTCAAGCATCAGTCTCGGTTAGACCTTTATTTTATATTTTAATTTCAGAGTCTAAAATACAGAGTTGGGAATTTATAGTAACAACATCTACCTAAAGATGACTGTTAACATTGCATACACAAACATGCACACATCAATATGGAACACAAAAAATGGCAGTATCATGCTCACCAACTAAATTCAATATTGTCATATCACGATCATATCGGAAATCATAATGAAAGATTGATCAAATGTGAATAAAATTCTTTCTCATTTACCAAAGAAATAATTTGATAAATAAGAAAACAAAAAACTAGGAACTACATGTACTGGTGATTATCTAATAAGGAATTACATGTATTGTTAATTCACCAGTTATTTCTATGTGAATCAGCTTTGTAATAATCAGAAAGATTAAAGAAAAAAATCAAAAAATGAATCATTAAAGGATTTTATAATTTGAAACAAAAGCCTACGAGTCAATGAATTACTAATAGCAGTTATAAATGTGAAAATTCCAGTTCAAGGTACCCATTTGATACTCCGTTCATAAATATTTTTCCAACCCTCCATCATTGGTGAATAAACTATTTAGCCGCATCTATCCTAGTTTCCTAAGCTAGGAATCATGGACACTACGAAATTAGGGTCATGTCATGCCGGACACTCCAAAATACACTAGGATACCCCAAAATAGATGTCATGTCCTTGCTATGTCTGTGTTGTATTCATGTCAGTAGAACATGGCTCCTAAGCATTTACATAGCTCAATAAAAACAACAAATCAACAAAACAAAACAACAACAACAACAACAACAAAATGAAGAAGGATAAAAAAATAAAAAAGAAAATATTGAAAAAGTATTAGAAAAGAAGAAAAAAAAGAACAATTTTATTTTTGTCCGGGCAAAAAAAACCCACATATTCTTAAAGGGCACGATTTTCTGTTGGAGTGGGTAGGGTTCCCAACCTATCTGGAGAAGATCCCAGAGTGCGACGAGCGCCGTCTGTGTGTTAGAGAAGCTCAGGGAGGTGAAGAGGCCATTCGGAGTCGACGGAGAAACTCGGGAGCCAACATATGGCATATTGGAACAGGGGAGGCAGAGTTCGGGCCGAACTCTGCCCCCTTGGTTCCAGAATGGTTCTGTGACAAAAACACAGAGTTCTGCCCGAACTCTGTGTTGTCGGGCTAAAGTGGATTTCAGGGTGATTTAATCACCGTTGGATCGTATCCTATGGTCCAGGTTTTGTTGCGGGATTAGGGTATTTACATATGGTTTTTTCTAACCCTAATCACATACGTAATACACACAAGAGAGAGAAAAAAGAGGAAAGAGTGCCATTGCAACTTTGGAAGAGAAGTATCGAAGGCCATTTTCGAAGGAAGATCGTGTTTGGGTAATCTCTATTCGTCGTCTTTGTTCTTCGTAGTCTTGTAATCATTATTCTTGCTTCCAAGTGTTGTAGGGATCCGTATTGGATCAAAGAAGTTTGTATAGGGTGTACTCCTTTATTTTATTAGTGAAGGCTTCTCAGGGTTGGACTCCGATCGTCCCGTGGTTTTTTTTCCGCAAGGGTTTTCCACGTCAAAAATTCTCTGTGTCTGCATGGATTGTGTTTGGTGTTTGGTTCATGCGTTGTATTGCTCGGTTCTCTCGCAGGTACTCTCTAGCTTGGGAAAAGGTTTCTGTGCTTCTTTTCCAACAAAGTAGTATTAGATCCAGGTTCTGGAATTTAGGAGGGTGTTAGGAGTTGACAGGAAAACTAGAGAGGAGAGATGGACGCGATGCCGGTGGGCATGATGAACCTGAATGGCACCAACTATCATTATTGACGGAGCAAGATGAAAGATTTATTGTTTGTCAAGAAGCTGTATCTGCCTTTATTTGCTTCCGAGCGACCAGTTGATAAATTCGATGAGGACTGGAAATTCGAACACATACAGGTGTACGGATATATCAGGCAGTTCATTGACGAGAACGTGTATAACCACGTTGCCAATATTGAGAACCCAAAGACGCTATGAGATAAACTAGAATCTTTGTAAACGAAAAAGACCGGGGTAAACAAGTTGTTCCTGATCAGGATGATGATGGGTCTACTGTACAAAGATGGGGCGTCTATTACGGATCACCTGAGTGATTTCCAGGGCGTAGTTGATCAGCTATCTTCGATGGGAGTCAAGTTAGCTAACGAGGTTCAGGGACTATGGCTGCTGTGTACATTGCCAGACTCGTGGGAGACCGTACGACTATATATGATCTCTTCTGCTCTAAAAGACATGGTCAGTCTGGAGTTTGTCAAGAGCGGGGTGCTGAATGAAGAGATGCGGAGACATTCTCAGGGCACTTCATCCACATCCCACCACTCAGAGGCACTAGTTTCAGAGAGCCGTAGAAGGGAAAAAGGTAGGGGTCCAGGTGGTTGCAGAGACAAGATCAGGAGGAAGTCCAAGGGTCGGTACGAGGACTCAGAGTGTTATCATTGTGGCAAGAAGGGCCACATCAAGCGAAACTGTTTCTCTTAGAAGAAAGAAAAGAAAGGGTGACAAGGGGATACAAGATGAGAATACTACAACGACGGCTTCGATATATGGAGGCGATGTGATCGTCGTAGGTGATGAGGTTATTATAAACCTCGCCTATGATGACAATTCTTGGCTGGTAGACTCAGGGGCTTTAGCGCATGTATCTCATAACAGGGTACTATTTGCCACTTACACGACAAACGACTGTGGAGTGTTGAAGATGGGCAATGGAGATGTGTCGAAGGCGGTTGCCATTGGAGATGTGCATTTGAGGACGAAGACGGGTACAGTTCTTGTTCTCAAAGATGTTCGTCATGTCCCGGATATTCGTTTCAACCAGGTGTCGGTTGGAAGGTTGGATGACGAGAGATTCTTCGATCTCTTTGGGAATGGTCAGTGAAAGCTTTCCAGAGGTTCGATGGTAATTGCCAGAGGAAGCAAGAAGTCCGGTCTCTACTATATGAAGGGGAGCGCATAAGGGGCATAAGAGGTAAACGCAGTTTCTGACGCATCTACCGAGTTATGGTACAGGCGGCTTGGCCATATCAGCGAGAAGGGGATGAGCTACTTGGTGAACAGGAAGATGATTCCAGGGCTCAAGTCTACAAAGTTGGAGAAGTGCACGCACTACTTAGCACTGGGAAGTAAAATAGAATGTCTTTCCAAAGTCACCCAAGTTCAAGGAAGCCGGCGTTGCTCAAGTTGATTCACTCGAATGTCTGCAGTCTTATAAAGGTAAAATCTATTAGTGGTGCTTCTTACTTTGTAAATTTTATTGATGACTGTTCCAGAAAGGTTTGGGTCTATGCCTTAAAGACCAAGGATCAGGTGCTACCCACTTTCAAAGAGTTTCAGGCCTCTGTTGAAAGAGAGACGGACAAGAAGTTATTGTGTGTTCGGTCCGACAACGACGGCGAATACATTGGTCCCTTTGATGCATATTGCTGAGAGCAAGGGATACGACACCAGAAGACTCCGCCCAAGACACCTCAGCTCAATGGTGTAGCAGAGCGCATGAACATGATACTGATGGAGAGGGTACAGTATTTGCTGTCAGAAGCAAATTTTCCAGGCAGTTATTGGGGTGAGGCTCTTTTCACAGCTACTTATATTATTAATTTATCTCCTATTGCTCCTTTGCAGGGTGATGTGCCTGACAAAGTATGGTATGATAGTGCCGTCGTACAATCACCTGCGAGTGTTTGATTGTAAGACTTCCGTGCATGTACCGAAGGACGAGAGGTCTAAAATTGAGCCGAAAACGAGGCGGTACGTCTTTGTCGGCTATGGTCGAAATGAGTTTGGCTATAGACTCTACGATCCAGTGGAAAGAAATCTCTACAGAAGCAGGTATGTGGTATTCGTCGAGGATCAGACTATGACCAATACTCAGGATTTTGAGACGCCTTCTGAGGCTGAGGAATTGCCTGAGTTAGAGTCATTTTGCTTCGAGTAGTTTCCAGAGGACATCGTAGAGGATCCAATTATGGGAGATCCAGTACATGGAGTTGCTTCCAACCTTGATCATCAGCCTGCTGATGGTGGTCAGAGAATCCTACAGGAGGATGAGCATGTCGGGGAAGCAGTTTCTGAAGGGAAAGAGGCTGTTGGTATACAGCCATCACGAGTGGCTCCTTTGAGAAGGAGCGACAGAGAGCGTCGACCATCTACGAGATACTCACTGGGTGAGTATGTGCTACTGACTGACGGGGGAGAGCCCGAAAGTTTTTTAGAGGCTATGGAAGACAAAAAAGGCAGGAGTGGATGCAGGCTTTACAGGAGGAGATGGGTTCCTTACACGCAAATTCTACTTATGAGCTGGTACGGTTGCCAAAGGGCAAGAAGGCTTTGAAGAATCGATGTGTGTTTAGAGTGAAGCAGACGGATGATGCTACTCGCCCTCGATACAAAGCAAGGTCGGTAGTTAAAGGCTACGGTCAGCGGAAAGGCGTGGATTATGATGAGATATTTTTGCCAGTCGTCAAGCAGTCGTCTATTCGGGTGGTGCTGGCATTAGCTGCCAGTCTCGACTTGGAGGTCGAGCAGATGGACGTGAAGGCGGTATTCCTCCACGGTGATCTTGAGGAGGAGTTATACATGGAGCAGCCAGAAGGATTCTGTAAGAATGATAAGTCATATTTGGTCTGTCTGTTGAGGAAGAGCTTGTATGGTGTGAAACAGGCTCCGAGGCAGTGGTACAGAAAGTTCGAGTCGTTTATGGGGGAGCATGGTTATGCACGGACGACGTTGGATCACTGTGTATTTGTGAGGTAGTTTGCCGAGGATGATTTTATCATTTTATTGCTCTATGTTGATGACATGCTATTAGTGGATCAGAATGCCACTAGGATAGTAGAGTTGAAGCGCCAATTGGGCACGACCTTCTCTATGAAGGATTTGGGCATAGCAAAGACTATTCTTGGGATAGAGATCAGCCGAGAGAGAGAGTCCAAGCTGCTACACTTGTCCCAAAAGAAGTACATTCACCGGGTACTTCAGCGTTTCGGGATGGACGGGTCGAAGAAAGTGAGTTGCCCCCTTGCAGCTCACTTTAAGTTCACTGAGGAGCATTGTCCATCTACCAAGGACGAAAAAAAGATATGGAGCGGGTTCCATATGCCTCAGCTGTGGGAAGCCTTATGTATGCTATGGTGTGTACGAGGCCAGACATCGCTCACGTAGTTGGCACAGTTAGCAGGTATCTTTTTAATCCTGGAAGGATACATTAGAGTGCGGTCAAGTAGATTCTACGATACCTTCAAGGCACTACCGATAAGAGACTTTTTTTTGGTAGTGATAAGCCGAAGCTAGTTGGGTATACCAATGCTGATATGGCTGAAGATGTAGACACGAGGTGGTCAACTTTGGGCTATGTGATGATGTTTGCTGGTGGAGCGGTATCGTGAAAGTCGCGATTGTAGAAGTGTGTTGCCTTGTTGACGATAGAGGCAGAGTACATTGCGGCGACGGAGGCTTGCAAGGAGTTACTATGGATGAAAAAGCTGTTGCAGAAAATGGAGCTGAAGCAAGAGCAGTATACTTTGCTTTGCGACAGTCAGAGTGCTATTTACCTTGTGAAGAACCAGACATTTCATAGTCGGTCCAAGCACATCGAGACTCGATATCATTGGATACGGGATGTGATTGAGAAGAAGGACGCAGCGCTTGAGAAGGTTCATACTGATGAAAATGGAGCGGACATGCTTACAAAGGTTCTACCAAGGGGAAAGTTTGAGTACTGTAGGCTGATCTTCGGGATGACGAGTTCCTCCACCTAGTTGTGAAGGAGGAGATTTATTGGAGTGGGTAGAGTTCCCAACCTATGTGGAGAAGATTTCGGAGTGCGACGAGCGTCGTCTGTGTGTCAGAGAAGCTCGGGGAGGTGACGAGGTAATTCGGAGTCGACGGAGAAACTCGGAAGCCAACATATGGCATACTGGAACATGGGAGGCATAGTTCGAGCCGAACTCTGCCCCTTGGTTCCAGAATGGTTTTGTGACAAAAACACAGAGTTCTGTCCGAAATCTGTGTTGTCGGGTTGAAGTGGATTTCAGGGTGATTTAATCACCGTTGGATCGTATCCTACGGTCCAGGTTTTGTTACGGGATTAGGGTGTTTACATATGGTTTTTTCTAACCTTAATCACATACGTAACACACTCAAGAGAGAGAAAAAAGAGGTAAGAGTGCCCTTGCAACTTTGGGATAGAAGAATCGAAGGCCGTTTTTAAAGGAAGATCATGTTTGGATAATCTCTACTCGTCGTATTTGTTCTTCGTAGCCTTGTAATCACTGTTCTTGCTTCCAAGTGTTGTGGGGAACCGTATTGGATCGGAAGAAGTTTGTAGAGGGTGTACTCCTTTATTTCATTAGTGAAGGCTTCTCAGGGTTGGACTTCGATCGTCCCGTGGTTTTTTTTCACAAGGGTTTTCCACATCAAAAATTCTCTGTGTCTGCGTGGATTGTGTTTGGTGTTTGGTTCGTGCGTTGTATTGCTCGATTCTCTCGCAGATACTCTCTAGTTTGGGGAAAGGTTTTTGCGCTTCTTTCCCAATATTTCCATGCTTTCTAGATAAATTGTTCGGGTATTCATAATTTCCGGGATTAAATCTTTATAAGCTAAAACAAACATGAGAATATGTTTCCCATCCTAAATTTTTCGGAGAAAAAAATATCACGTATACAAAATAAAATTTAGACTAAGCTTACCTAATTGCTTCTTTCGATTCCTCCTTAGCTAACCAACGACCATCAAGCTTAAATCTTTAGCAATCCTTATAAAATGTTCTTAAGCCTCAAGTATTTTCTGGATTATTCTTGTTTCACTGGTAACTTTTTTAAGATGTCCATCCATTGCATTTAGAAACTTTGAATCTCTTCTACTACTACTTTTTATACAAGTAGACATTACAACATGACATTTGTATCTTTTTCTAGGTTCTATCTTCACTACTATAAAAGTATAGAAAACTAGTCACGGTATTTAGTTGCTTACATTCTTAGAAAGGTATATGTCCTTTATGGACCTTTAATTTCCATCTATTGAGTCAAGAACAAACAGTTCCCTCTTGAACATAATTATTTTAATCAAGGGACAGGTACCAACACTAGGAAGATTAACATTTTGTTGACAAAAGGTTATGAACTTCTGATGTCTTCAATACATATAGTTGGAACAGATATCTTGAATGCCAATACTTCAAGGAATTCTTAAGCCTCAAGTATTTTCTGGATTACTCTTGTTTAACTGGCAACTTTTTTAAGATGTCTATCCATTGCATTTAGAAACTTTGAATCTCTTCTATTACTACTTTTTATACAAGTAGACATTACCACATAACATTTGTTTCTTTTTCTAGGTTCTATCTTCACCACTATAAAAGTATAGAAAACTAGTTACGTTATTTAGTTGCTTACATTCTTAGAAAGGTATATGTCCTTTATGGACCTTTAATTTCCATCTATTGAGTCAAGAACAACCAGTTACCTCTTGAGCACAATTCTTTTAATCAAGGGACAGGTACCAACACTAGGAAGATTAACATTTTGTTGACAAAAAGTTATGAACTTCTGATGTCTTCAATACATATAGTTGGAACAGATATCTTGAATGCCAATACTTCAAGGAATACTTTTAACCCTTCAATTTCAATATTGTTCCGTTAAATAAGCTTATCAGTCCTGTTTTCTATATATCTCAAAAATAGGAACCCAATCTATTAAACTGTATACAAGCTTGACGAGAATGTAGCACAATCAAGTTGCTTAAAGTTATCTCTATTATAGATGGACTAGTATTGTGCACATACAAGATAGTTGCACTTAAGCAATGAATCCATGGAAATTTGTCTATATGAAGCCAATAGGAGACAAAGCCCTCAACATATAAATTAAACCAACCCCCCTACCCCACCATTCATCTTGTGACTGCTTCCATCACATACAATATTGGGTTGAGTCAAAGATTCAATGCACATAAATGTTCAGATATTCAAAAATTGAAGGGGAAAAAAATCAAGGTAAAGGAGATAATAGGAACTTCCCCAATCCACTACAAATTGTGATGGAGATCGAGGTTCACTAAGAGTTTAAAGTCAAGGCTCATAGCAACGGAGCTTGTAGGATTTATGCATATTTGAGAATTTAGACTTCAAATTTATTTTTGGATTTACTTATTTAGATGTATCTGTTTTAAGTATATATGCATATGGGTGCAAAATTGTTTCTAATTGTGGTGCACAAGGCTTTTAATTAGGCACATGGTTATTCTTATTCAGTAGTTTTTATTACGATCCACTAATTTCGGAAACATGTACTTTAGCATGCTAGTTAGTTAGAATTAGTATTTCTTGGAGACCAAAACTTCTATAGCTATATAAACTTGTATACTCTCTAAGTTTTATTCATTGAAAAGATTAGAAATTTATTTAAGTTATGATTTTCATTCCTTAGTTGATTAGAGTATATTTCTTCTCCTCCATATTGATCTTATATCCTAACCCCAAAATTTTATTATCATCCACCCCAAAGTCAAGTTTTCAAAACATTGCATTTGGTGTTTGACCCTAGAACAAAGCTTCAATGCGTTGATTCATCTTCTTCGTAAAATGAGATTTGATCCGTTTGATTGTTTGGTGCAACTTCAAGATCGCTTCATAAATATAACTCCGAAATTAAATGATTGCTTTTGGAATCCTTTTGGATATTTTTTTTATCAATCTTGCTTTCTACTTAAACTTTAATCTCAGTTTGTGAAATCATTGCATAATTTCACATAAATTGTATCTCTATGGCTTGTCTTGTGTCACATCGCACTCCAAAAATGTGTGTCCTTCCCGTGTCATGTCGAACACATAGGACAAGGCAAGGGCAGTCCAAAACATACACGGACACACCAAAACCAGTATTGTGTCTTGTGTTGGTGTTTATCCGATTTGCATCATGTCCTACTCATGTCCCTGTAATAAATCAAAGACCAAATCCCAAAATAAACCTCACCCACCCATCAACACCTTTTTGGATTTAGAGTTGGTGTTGGAATATTTAGTATGTCATATTTAGTAGATTGTATTTGCATAAAGGATATTGGAATATCATGCGGACATATTTCGTATGCCAGAATATGCCACAGGATATTCTATCATTGTACTATTGACTGTAAGGCTATATAAAGCCAAGAGGACTATGAATAAAATATTCAATCAATTACAACATGGTATCAGAGCCAAGTTTTCACAAACCCTAACCCTAGCCGCCACCAACCGACCCACCCCTCAGCTATTCCAACCAAACCCTAACCCTAGCCGCTACCCCCTTTCCCATATGCGGCCAGAGCCCACACACGTACGGCTAGAGCCCCCGCGACTGCTACTGCTATTGCATGCACGTCGAGAGCCCCCCTCTTTTACGGCGTGTACGGCTACTGCGGCTGTTGTCGACACTGACACACGCAACGACACTCGTGTCACCGCTGTTCGAATCATTCCGAAAGTTGACACCGAAGGCCTATATCTGATGAAAAATATGTTCGGATCTAGAAGCGGACGACGAGGACGAGCGTGAGTCGTGTGACGGGTGTGATGTGATTATCGAAGAGGAGGATCGATGGAGTAGATCATCAAGAAACTGGATCATGCGGAGGTTGCAACGTTGATGAAACTGATGATGTCACGCCCCAGAACTAGAATACTGGCAAGTAGGGATGGACCAGGCCAACTACGTATACCAAAGTACTCCAGTACTCCGAAACAACGTATAAGCTGTATAGATGGGGGTCACTGCTACAAACCAACAGTCAATCCTAGGTCACATAATCCTAGATATCTCAGTCTCAGACAAGAAGTAAAGTACAAGAATATGATCATCAAGCATATAAGACAGTAAAGCATCCCAAACTATAATATATAGATAATCATGAAGCTAGTAATACAAAATGAAGAACTAACAAGACTAAGTAATACATGATCAGCTCTAGCTGCAGTCTAGAAATATAACATCATGTCTAAGCCCGTAGGCCAAATGTCAAGTCCAAAACACGAGCTAAACACGTGCTCGGTGGCTAAACGCCTCAAAAGAATATGTACAGAAAAGAGTGGGTAAGAGAAAGAACACCCACTCAAGTCCCCTGGTGCTCCGGGTGGTCACCATCGAGAGGAAGGTCCGGAAGATCCTCGGGCTCCTCAACTAGATCTGGTCAATGCAAAACCAGTGGGGTCAGAACCCCAATAGCAAGTACCACAAAGGAAGCCAAACTTATGAACTAAAACCAGCATGCAATGCATAACATCTCTAAGATAAAGCAGTAAACGAGACTAGAATATTAAATTGGTACCACAGTGTTTACAAAAGGAAACTGGAACATGCAAGTAGGATAGTAAGTAAATAAACTGGACATGTGAGCATATGGTGAAGCCGAGCATATAGTAGGAAGAATAGCATGTAAGGAAAGACAGGAAGCTAAGTACTACAATAAGATAAACTGGAGCAAGACTAGACTAGACAAGAATGAACTACATCCATCAATCACGGTCAAGCAATGAGTACGGCTTGATACTTTAGCTAACTAGGGTTGTCACATTCCTAATTACTAACACATGCAAGTTTGAGAAATCTAAGTCCAGTTATCCGCCTGCTACTACCTGAATGATCCGAGCAAAAAGAAAAGAAGTATAGCAGACACACTGCAGTAAGATACATGTGTCCTAAAGAGGTGCCCCACTCGACGGTGTGCTGGAAGAGTGCTCATCATGACAGATAGCTCCAAATCCCAAGTATATATATATATATAGGGCCAAGATCAAGGGGCAACAGGTAACTGGGAAAGTCTCCAATGATCTAGGTAATCAAGCTAGTAGTTTAGTCCTTAACATTTTCTTGTTGGATTTTAGGTGTGGCAATCCGCAGAATCCATCCTAGACATGAGACATGCAAGACTGGAGAAGACAAGCAAGATTGTGCACTACAACAAGCCACAACAAGACATGACAATATCAAGACAAGAGTGCGCTACTACGAGCCACTATCAAGGAGCTAGACATGTACTAGAATCAAGAGTGCGCCATGACAGGCCACTATCATGTAAGCAAGAAGGCATGGCAACAATTATCATGGCTCATAAGAATGAATCTATCCAAGGACATATCATGGTATGTGGAGAAGAATAATCAAGGCTAAGTACATTTCATAAAATGGTTGAACATGTGCTAGTATCAAGTCTATATAGGGTGTACAATCATTATATAATTGAGCAAGATCATGTTATCATGTTAGAAAATTATTACAGTCGAAGAAAATATCAAAAGCGGACAAAAGCGGGCCAAAACGGGCAAAAACGGACAAAAACAGCATAAAACGACATACCGACGGTATACTGCGGCATACCGGTGGTATACCGGACTAAAGACAGTAAGTTTCTGGTGCCAAAAATAGTATACCGGCGGTATACTGCGGTATACCGGCGGTATACCGGTTTTTCAAACAGCAACAAAATTCAGAAATTTGCCAAAACTTGTTTCGGCCATAAAATCTTCATTTTAAATCGAAATTCGGACTTTCAAAAGTCAAAATTGCATAGAATTGAATTTCCTACAACATGGAACTATTAGATTTCAAAAATTCAAAGATTTGATAGATCAATATCTCAAAATACTTCAAAATAGGGGTTTTCGGAACACCGAAACGAGTCCCGATTGCCACCAAACTCAAAATCCATGTATACTAGCTAGGTAAGGACCTCATACATGCATATGTGACCAAGATCCATGATGGTAACACTAGTATCACTCTTGATACCAAGTTTTTCTACTAAGTCACTATTGGGTTTTAACAGAAAATCAAATCTTGTTTAAATGAATTTTTGGAAACATGCACATATACGAGAATCATCAGGAAAACACATTTAACAAAATGAGTTTAGGAAAATTCTAAGCATTTAATACCAAGGAAAACAAAAATGACAATAGATTACTATTGTTCAAGAATTTGGCAAGATGTACTTGCCTAGGTTAAGCTCCAAGCCTAATCTTCTACTCCACCACCAAGAGGGGCACGAAACCACACTCTAGACCTCGAAGTCAAGCTCTTGGCAAGCTCCAAGGGAAGAGAAAGGAAGAAGAAATGAAGAGAGTGTGAAGAGAATGAAAAGAGAGAGGAGAGAGAAAGTGAAGTGGTTTATATATAAAGGGAGAATTAATCTTAGCCGTTGGATCATGATCCGTGTGAAAATCTAAGTCAATCATGGCCATTCAAACAAAACCAATTGTCCATTGGATAATAGAGTGCATCTACACTATTCACGAAAATATCTAAGCACTATTTACAAAAATATCTAAACACTATTCATGAAAATATCTGAAACACTATTCATAAAAATATCAGAAACCGAAAATATCTAAAGTGTAGAAAATATGTCCGGGCGGTATGCCGTCGGTATACTCCGGTATACCGGCGGTATGCCGATCAAGAAGAAAACCTATAGTTTTGAGAAAATTTAAAGTATTCCGGAAACCAAGAAAATACGAAATACGCTACAAAATACATATCTGTATATAAATACCGATACTGTGAGACGAGTCTCACAGATGAAGATATCGACTGGTGAGAGCATGACACGAACGTCGACGAGGTTGAAGATTTCCTCCATCGATCTGAAGCTAGATGGACCAGCTATCTATCTGAGTTGGTCACGACGGGTGAGGCAAAATTTTGCAGGAAAGAACTTGGAGGGGTTTCTGTCGGACAAGAAGACAGAGCCGGACGAGGGCTCGACAGGACACGACGAGTGGAAGTTCACTCATATGGTGATCTACATATGGCTTCTCAACTCCTTAGTCCAGTCTATTGCCGCCACACTAGACGCATTGAGATGGTGAAGGATGTGTGCGAGAAGTTAAGACGGACCTATGATGGTGTGGGGAACAACTTACGGGTCTTCCAGATCAAGGGGGAGATCGACGATACAGTACAGGGAGAGAAGACGGTACAGGAGTATGCCACGTAGTTGGAGCATTTGTGGCTGGATTACGATCACACCTCAGATCGGGCAAGTTGTGGGGACCCGAAGTGTAAAAGGAGACAGGTATGTCTACAGGAGAGGACGATAAAATTTCTCAAAGAGCTGACTGCAGCATTTGCTCAGAGGACGGCCCTACTTCTCACCCAACCAAGATCTCCACCCTTGAGGAGGCTATCTCAGCCATGATCCAGGAGGAGACACGCATCAGACTATAGGTGGGGATAGGTGGTCCTCCTGAAGCAAAATCAGCACTGACGGCCACCAGTTCGGGCGATACAGGGCCTAAAGGAGAGGCCTAGCAGTACAATTGGCAGCACTGCAACTGTAAGAAGATGGGCCACCATCGGTATGCTTATACCAAACCACCTCAGAAGGGATATTCAGGTGGTAGACGGGGATAATTCGGTGGAAGAGAACATTTTGGAGGACGTGGCTGTGGTCGTGGGGGTCAACGAGAAGGTTATCAGACGAATCTGCTGGTAGCAGAAGGAGATAGAGGAGCTGGCGGCACTTACTGAGGAGGATCAGGCATTGGTGGACATGCTGGAGATGCTCAGGAGGAAACAGTAAACGTCAAATAATAGAGACAAGAGGAGCACAACAGAGGCGTCCACCTTATTTTTTGCTGGAGGCAAGGCTGCCATGTATGCCCATTCATCAGAAGGTACTGATGACTCACTTGCTCTTGCATCCATTGCTTCTCTTAAATTGTCAGACTAAATTATCGACTCGGGGGTATCTCGACATGTGACGGAGAATGCTAGTAAAATTTTCTCCTACACTCACCTAGCATCAACAGACATCATTCAGACAGCTGATGGCACTTTCCAGCCAGTGGTCGGTAAGGGTACTATAATTATACAAGTTCAGTAAAATTATCCAATATTTTACATGCTTTATCCTTTCCAGTCAGTCTCTTATCCATTAGTTCTATAATCCTTCAACTTAAATGCATTGTTTCTTTTGATATCCCTAAGGTGATCTTAGAGAAAGAGACGGGACGAAGACTTGGGACTGGCACATAATATAAGAGAATGTGGTACCTGGATCGAGAATGACTAGATTGCATATGAGGCCGAGGATACTTTGATACTCCACCATAAGAGGTTGGGACATTCCTTCTTTGACACTTTAAGTAAATTGTATCTAGATATTTATGAAAAATCAAATAAAGTGAAACTAGTATATGATGCATGCAAGTTAGGCAAATTTACTAGGAGTTCATATATTGGTACGGGTCATAGGAGCTCTTTTGTTTTTGAGGTAGTACACTCTGATGTTTGGGGTCCATGTGCCACTAATACTATGAATGGTTATAAGTACTTTGTTTCCTTCATTGATTGTGCTTCTCGTGTCACCTGGTTGTACTTGATAAAAAATAAGAATGATGTACCTACTTATTTTCAGGATTTTCACAAACATGTCCAGACTCAATATAGGACAATTATGAAGGTACTGAGTTCTAACAATGGAATGGAGTATACAAACAGAACACTTGCAGAATACTTGTCAGCACACGGGATACATCATTAGACCACCTGTGCATACATACCTGCACAAAATGGCATAGCAGAAAGGAAGAACAAACACCTTCTGGAGGTCGCAAGAAGCATGATGATCGACATGTATATCACACAGTCTGTGGAGGCATGCAATGTTGACAGCAGCTCAACTAATCAACAAAATGCCTTCGAAGGTTCTATGATGGAAGTCCCCATGTGAAATATTGCAAGGCAATAATAGTGGAATACTCCCACTGAAAGTGTTTGGGTGCGTATGTTTTGTGAAGGACAACAGGTCGTCAGTTAGAAAGTTTGATCTTAGAGCAGTCAAGTGCATCTTTGTAGGCTACTCGACGACTCAGAAGGGGTATGTGTGCTAGAGTCCAGTAGAAAAGAAGAAGTTTATAAGTATGGATGTCCACTTTCGGGAGCATGAGCTATACTACTATCAGGAGGAAACTTTAAACCACACGCCTAATACTGCCAGTATGAGACGAAAGGGGGAGAACGAGAGCTCGGTGGTAACCGATTTAGGAGTTTGGCATGGAGGCATGGTTGAGAAGGAGCAGGAATGTGAAAAGGAACATAGGAAGGAGATGAGAGGTGTTAGGCCTACGACTCAGGGGGAGTTACTTACCTACAGCAGGAGGGAAGCAAACTGCAGGACCAATACCTACAGTGCCAGTGCCAGTGCCAAGTCCCTTGCCTGAGTCCGTCTCGACTCCTGAGACACCTATACTACCACCACCATCCTCTTCAGGTGATATCATTCTCTCTAGTCCTCCCACACCATTATTAATACGGAGGACCACTCGCAGCATTGCGAGAAATCCTCCAGACATATATGGTTGGGACCTTGCTCAGTTTGTTTTTTATGACCATATCTCTTCTTCTCATAGAATATTTATAGCATCTTTAGATAGTATTACTATACCTAACAATTGGCATGTTGCCAAGAACGATCCAAAATGGAAAGCGGCAATGCTCGAGGAGTTAGGAGCTCTTGAGAAGAACCACACTTAGGAGCTAGTGAGACTGCCAGAGGAAAAAAGCATAGTCGGATGCAAGTGGGTCTTTACTGTGAATAAGAACCCAGATGGACAGTTTGAGCGCTACAAAGCTCGACTGGTGGCAAAAAAATACAGTCAGACGTACGACATCGACTATGACGAGACCTTTGTACCAGTCGCAAAGATGAGTACTGTCAGGACCCTGATTTCTTTGGCAGCGAATGGTGGATGGAACTACACCAACTGGATGTGAAAAATATATTTCTTCATGGGGATCTATTGGAGGAGGTATACATGGAGATACCACCAAGATTCGGCACCAACCAGACAATGGGCAAGGTCTGCAGGTTGAAGAAGTTCGTCTATGGACTTAAGTAGTCTTCTCGGATGTGGTTTGACAAATTCAGAAGGGCGATGATAGGGATAGAATATCAGTAGATTAATATTGATCATACAGTATTCTTAAGACAGAGTGGAGGCCACATCACCATGCTTGCGGTGTATGTAGACGACATGATTATCACAGGAGATGATGAGCATGAGATCGCCCGACTCAAGGAGAAGCTTGACAGGGAATTTAAGGTGAAGGACCTTGGTCTTCTTCATTATTTTCTTTGGATAGAGATCGCTCGAGACGCAGAGGGGATTTTTCTTTCTCAGAGGAAGTATGCACTGGACCTTCTTACAGAGACATGGATATTGGGGTACAAACCTGCAACAATCCCAATAGACCAGATGTTCAAGTTGGAGGTCGAGACTAGAGACCTAGTTGATCGAGACAAATACCAGAGACTGGTGGACAAGTTGATCTATCTGAGCCACACACGACCTGATATATGCTTTACAATGAGTATGGTGAGCCACTACATGTACGACCCACGGAAGGGTCATATAGATACAGTTACCAGATTCTGAGGTACTTGAAGGGTGCCCCCGGAAAGGGGCTGATATTCAAGAAGAACAATCACGTAAGCATTGCAGGCTTCTGTGATTCTGACTGGACTAGCTGTGCCGATGGCAGAAGGTCTATCTCACGATATTGCATATTCGTAAGAGGCAACCTAGTCTCCTGGAGGAGTAAGAAATAGTCTGTGGTAGCCAGATCGACAACGGAAGCATAGTACAGAGCTATGGTCCTGGGAGTTGCAGAACTGCTATGGTTGAAAAACATGATGGTAGAAATGAAGCTGGATCAAGGAGCCAAGATAAAGTTATGGTGTGACAACCAATCAGCTATTAGTATATCGCTAACAATCCAGTATAACATGACATGACCAAACACATCGAAATTGATAGGTTCTTCATCAAAGAGAAGCTGGATAGTGAATTGCTAGAGCTTGGCCACGTTCCGACCAAGGATCAGGTAGCAGGCAGACTAACCAAGGGACTTACCTCTGTGAGCATGATTAGAGGATGTGACAAGATGGTCTTATCTTTCGCCCATCTTGAGGGAGAGTGTTGGAATATTTAGTATGTCATATTTAGTAGATTGTATTAGCATAAAGGATATTAGAATATCCTACGGACATATTTGGTATTCCAGAATATACCACCGGATATTCCATCACTGCAATATTGACTGTAAGGCTATATAAAGCCAAGAGAATTATCAGTAAAATAATCAATCAATTACAACAGTTGGTCAACAATAAGTGGGGTCAGCTGTAAGATAGCAAGTACCACAAAGGAAGCCAAACTATGAACTAAAACTAGCATGCATTCATAACAATATTGAAATGACAATAGGAGCAATTAGGAAATAATGTAAAGTACCACTAGAAATACTAAAAAAAACTAGAGGTATGTGAACATGTAAAGAATAACTAGAATAACATGTAAGTGAAGCCGGACATATGACCATATAAGTGAAGCCGGACATGTGAGTATGAAAAATAACATGTACTGGAACAAATGGGAATCAAGATACTAAAATAAAGCAAGCCGGTACAAGACTAGACTCCATCCATCAATCACGGCTAAGTAATGAGTACGACTTGATACATTAGCTAGCTAGGGATTTTCACAATCCTAATTACTAACATATATAGTTTGAGAATTTTGACTTGCTGTCTATGTAGTGCTCCATTCCAACACCATGCCCCGTTCCTCGTTCACGGAAAACGTGGTTAAGGAACACGATCGCTATCGATCGATCAAGACCGATTGATCGAGACTGGTTATCGATTGATCAGGACCGATTGAATTAAGATCATTTCTTTATTATGGAATAGCTTCTTCGAAATCAAGTCCATTTTAGCAGGGTTGCATCCCGAGGAAACACTTTATAGTTGAGGCTCGAGGGACCTCTCCGATGTCTGGTTTTTCATGACGCATTTGCTTTTGGCTTTGGTTATATGAATACATTTTCGTAAATATTTTTTTATGGATTTTCATTGCTTGTGTTCTTCGAACTTCGCATTTCATATCGAACTCAGTTGAGAAGGGTAGTGTGTTAATCCGTTGCTTATGCAATTTTAGGTGATCGCGTAGGTGCCTAGCGTAAAAGACTTTCTTCCTCTTACCTCCAACTCAACCTAGGTAAGTGGCTGACTCTCCTTCCTCTTGCCCTCTTGTTTATAAATCAATTGAAGACACAATACAATTGAAATGTTAGTAGTAGATGCAGTCGACACCAAGTAGATATGCTTGTCTTTATAGTATTAAATTAATGAATTGTTGCACAATTTCTCACGAACACCTACTATAGAACTGTTATAACACAAATATGTTGTATGTTTACTTACAACATACTTGTTATAGAACTGTGTAAGCAAATATTAAATCGATTATGAATGATGCAATGATAAGGCGAAGCACCCTTGAAAATGGCTAAAGTTTCTAAAGGACTCGTAGACCATGTCAAAGAACAAAGTAAAATAGTATGGTCATTAGATAATTGTGCACAAAGAGTTAGTCCCTCGGACGGTCTAAGCCAAGGAATCAATTTGAGCTAGGAGGAACGGGGAAATCAGTACTAGCATAAATGGCATGGGTGATTCGGGAACTTTCAAATAGGACTCGCTACCCGCCTTGAAAGGATCGACATCTAAACACAGCTATAGTCCAAGATGGCTTGACATTGCCAGTGACCTTCACACCCATACACTGCTTTTATTATTGATGTTCGTTGACACGGGATGAATATGGTTTGTTTGTTTAGGCATTGAGAATATGCCATGAACAATTGTAAAATATATTGTAGTTTTCATATGCTTGCCTTACAAAATGTTCACATGTAATCCATTACGATGGTTAGAAAGATCACCAAGTATATAACATGTTTTAAAGATCTTCTTGAATAAATGAGAGCCTCGATTTAATTATCCATCCACCAGTATACGGTAATGTACTGACCTCACTCTCCATAGGTGCTGGAAACGAAAACGAGCGTGCTAACTAGCTGAAAGCGACGCTCGTGCCCCTTTTGAAGAAATATCCGTGTGCATGCCAAGGGCTTGAATCAATCCTTTTGAAGACTCTGCAACCATTCTAAGGAGATGGCTCAACTCTCCCCCATCAAAGGTATTTTAAAAGTTTGGATTTTGTAAGGGGAATATAAATGTATGGAACGACCATCTCATCTGAGTCTGTTGTAAGCCCGTGTGGCACTTTTGTAATTGAGTCATGTAAATGTTGCTTATTACCAATAAAACTCAAGTTTTCTTTTATGCAAGTGTTTATTTTTCTGTGTACTCTATTTGCTTGTTGTGTTTCAGATAACCTTATGACTAGCCTTGTGCGAACGCAACTTAGGTTCGCATGATATCACGTCCGAGAATGACTATCGATTCTATGGAATCAGAGCGTGATATAATGGTATCAGAGTGCAGCTCTACGTCCTTGGTCTTTCGTCTTATGTCTCGAATCTTTGACATCGTGTCGATGAGATGAGTTGTTCCATATGAAGAGTCTATAATATCTTCATGGACTACTGTGAGTTGTCTTCTTATTCTAGAAGTCACTTGGGCTACATTTTGTAAAGCATTTAAAGAAAAATTCTTTTCTCCAGCTGTCTGTCAAGAAAAGGAAAATGATTTCACGTAGTTAAGGTAGGGGAACAAGACAGGTCACCATTATGTAGCTGAGTTCAATAAGCTCGCCAAATTTGTAAGTGGTATTTTGCGTGATCGTGCAAGGAGAGTTCAACGTTTCGAAGTGGGTTTAGGGCCTTCCATCACCGCACATGTGGCTGTTCCAAGTATCAGACGGTACGGGCGGCCCTCAGTTACACTATCCGCCTCGAGCCTCAGTATCCTCCTATCGCTTTTGGTGTTGTGCATCATAACAATCACAAATGCCATAAACACAGGAGGAAACAACGCATATAAGCGTCCCAATCATGGCAACGACGGCTACCATGGGCGAAATCCTGTACCTCATTGCACTAGGTGCAATAGGAGTGGGCATCAGACGAGTGAATGCAGAGGAGAAATAGTCTGCTACAAGTGCTAAGGAAGGGGCCACATTTTATGCAATTGCTTGGAAGGAGGGCCAAACCAACGCCCTCTGTAACCGCAGAGTCAGCAGTAACCAAGGCCAGGCACCTCGAGCTCCTCAAGGCGCACCACCTAATGGCCAAGGTCGTCGCCCTAATGTCCAGGGAGGCGTATAAGCCATGAATCGAGATGGGGCGTTCGCCTTAGATACATTTGTGACAGGTATGTTACTTTCAATAATAAGCCTGCTCGCGTACTGTTTGTTCCGGTGTTACCTATAATTTTATATCGGCAGAATTCGCCACAGAACACAAATTTTTCTATAACACCGCTAGGCCTTAAACTTAGTATTAGCATCTCGTCGGGACACAACAACTGGCACACTCAGACTGCAGAGACGGAATCATCTATGGAGGTATTAAAGTGTATCTAGATGAGATATCATTCTAGGTATGGATTGGCTCGGCGCTTGCTCGGCCATCATCGACTATGCTTGAAAAAAGGTCACCTTTCGTCTACCGGGGAAGAACGAGTTCTACTACTCGTGTAGTGAAGTGTCTGCTACCTGCATAGTGATTTTAGCAATTTTTGCTCGACGGATGCTACATTCAGGCTGCAAGGGATACTTGGTGTATGTTCGTGACACGCGACAGGGTGGTGCAAACCCAAGTCAAACCGACGTTGTAGCAGAATTCCCCGACATGTTTCCGAATGAACTATCCGGCATGCCGTCCGATCGAGAGATAGAATTCACCATCGGTATATTCCCCGATACCCAACCCATTTCCAAAGGCCCGTACAGAATGGCCCCTGCAGAAAAGAACTCAAAGTACAGTTGTAGGAATTGCTCGACAAAAGATACGTACGGCCTAGTGTGTCGTCCTAGGGAGCATCAGTATTGTTCGTGAAGAAAAAAGATGGATCGATGCACCTTTACATAGACTACCATTAGCTGAACAAAGGCACCATTCAAAACAAATATCTACTACCCCACATCGAGACCTATTTGATCAACTACAAGGCACATCGATGTTTTTGAATATTGATCTTCGATCAGGTTACCATCAACTTAAATTCAAGCCGGATTATAAGCCGATGTCAGCCTTCCGCACTCGTTACGGTCATTATGAGTTCTTAGTAATATCGTTTGGCCTAATGAATACCCTGCCGCCTTCATGGATCTCATGAATCAGGTGTTTCGTCTGTTCCTCGACGAACTCCTAGTAGTCTTTATAGACGATATTCTCGTCTATTCGAAGGAAAAAGTGCAACACGTACAGCAACCGTGCTTTAGACCCTTTGTGGCAACTAGTTGTATATGAAGATAAGCAAATATGAATTCTGGCTAAACAATGTATCATTTCTCGGACACATCATCTCCACAGGAGGCATCGCAGTCGATCCAAAGAAAGTTAAAACAATTGTTGATTAGAAACGGCCCGCATCAGTTAGAGAGATTCGAAGCTTCGTCAGCTTGGTGGGATACTACAGACACATCATTAAAGACTTTACAAAGATCGCATCGCCTTTGACTCGCCTAACTCAAAAGGGAGTCGCGTTCGAGTGCTTGGACGACAGTGAGACTTGCTTCCAAGAGCTAAAGCAGTGGCTCGTTTCGGCCCTGATACTCGCTCTTTCAGATGGGACTGAGGGGTTTCAAATATTCAGTGATGCTTTAGGCCAGGGCTTAGGATGTGTACTCATGCAACGGGATAAGGTGATATCTTTTGCTTCCAAACAACTAAAGTCGCATGAGAAGAACTATCCCACGCACGAATTAGAACTAGCGGCAATTGTGTTCGCGTTAATACTATGGCGTTACAATCTTTATGCCATGGCGTGCAATATTTACAATCACAGGAGCCTCAAGTATCTCTTCTCCCAGAAAGAATTGAATTTGCGGCAGAGGTGATGGCTAAAAATGATCAAGGACAACGACTTGACAATCGACTACACTCCGGGCAAAGAAAATATTGTGGCTGATGCACTGAGAAAAAAAATACATAACATCGCTATCCATCAATAACAAACTACTACGGAACTTAGAGAAAATAGGCATCGATCTTCGGGTTCGATTCATGGGAGTGCATATGGCGCAATTGCGGCTAGAACCGAGTTTGCTAGAAAAGATCAAGTCCGCTCAGAGAGACGATCCATACTTGAAGAAGATGTGGGAGCTGATTTCGACAGGTAAGACGACTGATTTCGCGAAAGATGAGGCCGGAGCATTGGGGTCTAACGAGTCGACTATGCGTCCCGGAGGACTTAGAACTTAGAAAGAAAATATTGTCGAAGGCGCGTTACGCGAAATATTTCTTGCATCCCGACAATACGAAGATATATAAGGACCTCCGCGCAATCTTTTGGTGGCACAACATGAAGAGGGATGTGGCACTCATCGTGTCGCAGTGTATAGCCTGTCAGCAAGTTAAAGCAGAACATTAGAGGTCAGACGGAGAGATGCACAACCTTGCCATACCAGAGTGGAAGTAGAGAACATAAGTATGGACATTATTGTTGGTATGCCGAAGACGCCGCGGGAGAACGATGCCGACTGGGTCATCATCGACCGACTAACCAAGTCAGCATATTTTATTGCCAACAAATTTACTTGGAGCGTCGATCGCCTAGCTCAGATTTACCTTGACGAGATAGTACGACTATACGGAGTTCCAGTATCCAGCGTCTCTGATCGAGATGGGCAGTTCTTATCACACTTCTGGAAAAGCCTTTAGTTGGCCGTGGGGACTAAGTTGAAGTTTAGCATGAATTACCTTCCCCAAACCGATGGCCAAACAAAGCGAGTGAATCAGATTCTCGAAGATATGCTACTGCTCTATGCGATAGACTTGAAGTCAAACTGGGATGTTCACCTACCGTTGGCCGAATTTACATATAACAATAGCTATCAGTCCAACATCCAAATGATGTCGTATGAAGATTGTACGGATAGAAGTGTAGATCACCCATTTGTTGGGATAAAGTGGAGGAGCGACAGATTCTTGGTCCGGAGCTGGTAGAGCAAACTATTGAAAAGGTCAAGCTAATAAGAAAAAAAATTGAAGATGGCTCAGAGTCGGCAGAAGAGCTATGCAGATACCCATCGACGGCCACTCGAGTTCCTGGAGGATGATTACATATTTCTGAAAGTAATCCTATGTGGGGAGTCACCAGGTTTGGAGCAAAGGAAATGTTGAGTCCCAGATTTGTAGGTCCTTTCGAGATACTAAAACGTGTTGCCCTAGTAGCTTATTATATCGCATTATCGTCAGCACTGTCGGATGTGCACGATGTCTTCCATGTTTCTCAGTTGCGGAAGTACATGCATGATCTGAGCCATATAATAGATCATGGTCAGCTGAACCTAAAGGAAGACTTGTCGTACGTGGATGAGCATGTCCAAGTCTTGGTTATCATGTAGTGCCATGTCCCAACATCGTGCCCCGTTCCTCATTTACAAAAAATGCGATTAAGGAACATTGTCGCTATCGATCGATCGAGACCGATTAATTGGAACCGGTTGATCGACTGATTGAGACCGATTGAATTAAGATCATTTTTTGTTATGGAATAGCTTCTTTGGAATCAAGTTCCATATCAGCGGGTTGTATCCCGAAAAAAGACTCTGTGGTTGAGGATCGAGGGACCTCTCCGCTGCCTGGTTTTTATGATGTGCTTGCTTTTGGCTTTGGTTTTATGAATGCATTTTCATGAATATTTTGATGGACTTTCATTGCTTGCGTTCTTCGAACTTTGGATTTCATATATTACTCATTTGAGAAGGGTAGTGTCTAATCCGCTGCTTATGCGATTTCAGGTGATCGCGTAGGTGCCTAGCACAAAAGACTTTTGTAACGCCCCAGAACCAGAATACTGGAGAGCGGGGGCGTACATAGCCAGCTACGTATATTGAAGTGCAACCCACCTCGCTATACGGTCACGGCTGTCTAGATACATGAGGGTTTAACTATAAGCCATCAGTCTCCTATGGTCATAAATAAGCCTATTGCCTCAATCTCAAGCAAGGAATAACAGTTACAAGATGTCAGAGCACCAAATATACAATAGTAAGGCATCCCATACATTACATATTCAGATAATCATGAAGCTAGTCGTACAAAATGTCAAGACTAGCAAGAGTTCTGGTCATACATGATCAACCCTAGGATTTGTCAATCATGTTACAGCCCGTAGGCAGACAGTAAATAAAGGTGTAATACGAGCTAATACGTACTTGCCGGCTAAATGCCTCAAAAGAATAATTTTACAATAAAATAGGAGGACAAAGAAACCCACTTGTTGCCAGGGTTACGCCTGGGTCACTATCTGGCTGGAAGGTAGGTAGATCCTCTGGTGCTGCTCCGATATCTGGCCACACAAAACCAGCTGGGTCAGACCCCAGAAAGAGCAAGTACCACAAAGGAGACTTCACTTAGGAACTAAAACCAGCATACCACAAATGAATAATAATAGATGATTATAAACGAAATAGATAATAATAAGGATAACAACAATAAATTGAATACGAGAAAACCATTCAAGTAGCCAGGTCACAACCCTTAAACCAAACAAGGACCGGGGTTGTAACCCTTCACCTGAATAGAAATCCGTCTCAACTACTTATTGGTAAACAAGATCATAGGGTGAAATAAGTCAATAAGCGAAGAGAGGACACAGAACTGCTCCGGGGGCCAGGTTATAACCCTTAAACAAAACAAGGACCGGAGTTGTAACCCTTCACTTGAACAGAACTGGACTCCCGATCGTTATTGTTAAGGCCAGTATAAATAATCGTGCTATTGAAGTAAAATAAAACATGACGAGCATGACATGGGGAGAAATAAGACAATAAACGAAGAGAGGACACAAAACTGCTCCGGGAGCCAGGTTACAACCCTTAAACCAAACAAGGACCAGGGTTGTAACCCTTCGCCTGAACAGAACTAGACCCCCGATCGTTATTGTTAAGGCAAGCATAAATAATCATATCTTGTCATAATCTTGCACAGGATCAGGACAAGTTGAAGCTGGGCTAGACTTCATTC
Source organism: Iris pallida (assembly GCA_029216955.1). Lineage (NCBI taxonomy): Eukaryota > Viridiplantae > Streptophyta > Magnoliopsida > Asparagales > Iridaceae > Iris > Iris pallida. The sequence goes on along the minus strand of JANAVB010042820.1, from coordinate 8,124,886 downwards.
AATCAATCATGGCCAAGCAAAGAGTACGGCTTGATACTTTAACTAACTAGGGTTATCACATGCCTAGTTACTAGCAAATGCAACGAGATTATCCCAACAGCCACAAGCCCTGAAGACCATCCAGGTTATCCAGGTCGAATGTTTGTTTATGAAGGGTGTAACACGTGACTGTGTGCTGGAAATGTGTCCTACTTGTCGGTAGGCAACAAGTCCACTTGGTTCGCCCAGATAACGGGATTGTCTGTAGCTAGAAATCTCTTCATGTCTACTGAATTATTCTAGTTTATTAGCCTTAGTCAATTACTGTAGGTATCCCTGACCGTGGTACCCAGGGATCCCCATCCCAGACATGATGCAAGACAGTACTGGTTTATTTGTACAAACACAATCATCCACGGTGTCCAGGTAATCCATTATAGTCATGTCTTGCAAGCCGTCGCAACAGCTTTTAATGTTCACCATAGTGTGTACTTGTCATATCTTGTCATGTCATGTCATATTAAGTACTTGCCGTGCCATTCCATGCCATTATTAGCCCGGTCTTATTATTCCATCCGTGATTTGTCAATTCATGAATACAAGGCATAAAGTCAACCGAGTACGCAAGGGGCTCGAGGCTCTACGCGAGTGCGCCTTTACGCTAGGCCAAGGGCCTTAAGCATAAAGCGGCCCTACGCGAGCACGAGCAAGTGCACGTGGGTGGTGTTTTACGCTAGCCGGGTTGTACGCAAGCGAGATTATACGCGCGTAAGATTTTACGCATGCGAACTCCCGAGCGAAACTCTACGCTAGTGAAGCACTCGAGCCAGACTTTTACACACGCGAGAGTCTACTCGGGCCAGGGATTTACGTGAGCACGATTTACGCGAGCAGAATTTTATGCGAGCGGGAGAATCCCGAGCACAAAATTAATAGGGACTCAGCATAAAAATGAAGTACGCTGGCACGCGATTACGTATGCGTAAAAGGTTGAATAATACGATGTCACGTAAAACGTGGACATAAAACTAAGCACTACGCTAACACGTAAAACGTGGGCGTAAAAGCTTCGTCTCCTTCCCATGGCCAAGACAAACGTGCGTAAAAGCTCAGGAACTCGAGGAACTCCATCTCGACCAGGACTTGGTAGAATCCGGCCATCCCAAAACCAATCTTGCATACAATCAGAATGCCTACTACAAGGAACTCTTAGTTTTTGAAAACAAGCCATTTTAGTAGATCCAAACCAAAAAGATCAAACGCTAAAAACTTAGATCTACATGAAAATAGCCATGGAATTTGAAAATGCTAAGTACTAAAGTGGCTTAGAATCTTGTGGAGAAGAAAATGGAATAATAAAACTTGAGTTCCTTCATGAAGCAAGTTGCACTTGCCTAAACCTCTCTCTGGTAGGTGAGGAGAGTAATGGTGAGAAAGAAGGAGAGTGAATGAGGAGAGAGAAAGAGTGTTGGGTTAATAAATGGGGATGGTGGTGGTAGGTAAGGGTTCTCCCCTTGGTTCATGATGAACCAATAAGCAACCCAAGCCGAACCAAGCCAATCCAAACAAGCCGAACCAAGCCAGGAGACATGCAATACGAGTCAGATACGTACACGTATCCCAAAATACATAATACGGACTATGGTCATCACAACTCTACCTATCTTGAAAGAATTTTGTCCTCGGAATTTAATCAAGAGGCTAGAGATGCAAGGACAAGCTATACTAATCACAGGTAAGCTATACTAGTCTAGCAATCAAGCAATTATTCATGCAAGCAAGGAATCGAAGGCATGAGGCATAAGAAGGATATTATACCTCACGAGTCAAATAGGTTAGGATATCGCAATCGAATATCATCCTCACGCTCACACGTTGACTCATCCAAAGAGTGATGACCCCAAGCAACTCGGACTAACTTGATAGTCTTGTTCTTGAGTATCTTCTCTCTCCGGTCCAATATGGACACGGGCCTTTCCTCATACGAAAGGTTGGTACCAACAACCCATTCTGAATGATCCAGGATATGGCTCGGGTCAGGGATATACCGTCGTAGTTGGGATACATGGAATACGTCATACACCTCACTCAGAGATGGCGGAAGAGCGAGACGATATGACACATCTTCTACTCGCTCCAGGATATCGAACGGCCCTATATACCTAGGACTAAGCTTTCCCCGTACGCCGAAACGAATGACGCCACGGTTAGGCGAGATCCTAAGGAATACATGGTCGCCGACAGAAAATTCAAGGGGACGCCGATGAGAATCGGCCCAATGGCGTTGGCGATCTTGTGCAACGCGAAGATGATCTCTAACTCTCCTGACCATCTCGACTGTCTGAGTGATCAACTCGAGACCAAGCATCTGCCTTTCTCCAACATCGTCCCATGCTAGTGGGGATCTGCACTTTCTACCATACAGTGCCTCGACGGTGCCATCTGGATGCTAGCTTAGAAACTGTTATTGTACGAGAACTCCACCAGGTGCAGGTGATCTTCCCACGAACCACCGAAGTCGAGCGTACAAGATCTCAACATATGCTCAAGAGTCTGGATCGTGCGTTCCGACTGACCATCTGCCTGCGGGTGATAAGCTGAGCTGAATTGGAGGTGAGTTTCCAAACTCCCTTACAGACTACGCCAAAAGTGCGACGTAAATCTTGAATCTCTGTCCGAGGTGATACTGACTGGAATACCATGAAGTCGGACAATCTGCCTGAGGTACATCTCTGCTAGCTGAGCTGTTGACTGACCAACTCTGAATGGGAGAAAGTGAGCCACCTTCGTGAGCCGATCAACTATAACCCAAATAGCATCTCTGCCAGCCGAGGATCTAGGTAATCCAGTTACGAAATCCATGGTTATATGCTCCCACTTCCATTCTGGAATCGGCAAGGGCTGAAGAAGTCCAGCTGGCCTCTGATGTTCATCCTTGACTTATTGGCAAACCAAACACCAAGAGCTAAACCGAGCTATCTCCCTCTTCATGCCATTCCACCAAAAGTGCTGACGGATATCTCGGTACTTTTTCGTGCCACCGGGATGAATTGAATACTGAGAACTGTGAGCTTCGGTCATGACCTCCTGTCTGATATCTCCACTGGGTACGCAAAGACGCTTACCATGTCAAAGTGTATCATCTTCATGAATGCATAATTCTGGTCTTCGCCCTGCTACACATTCTGTCCTAAGCCGCTGAAGCTTAGAATCTGATGACTGAGCTATCTTGATTCTTTCAACTATACTAGACTGAACTTTCATGCTGGCCATTAATGCCACATTGGTAGGAAGGATAAGTTCTATACCCATCTTCTGAAGATCTGCTAACAACTCTAATTGCGCTGTTAGAAAATAAACTCCGGCTCTCCTGGTTAATGCATCCGCAACAACATTGGCTTTCCCAGGATGATATTGCAGGTTGACATCATAATCCACAAGCAGCTCTAGCCATCTCCTCTGATGCATGTTAAGATCCTTCTGAGTGAAACATACTTCAGGCTCTTGTGATCGGTGAAAATCTCTACCCTATCTCCATATAAGTAGTGTCTCCAAAGCTTTAGTGCAAACAGCACGGCTTCCAGCTCCAAGTCGTGGGTTGGGTAATTTCTCTTATGATCACAAAGTTGTCGTGACGCGTAAGCTATTACCTTTCCATGTTGCATCAAAACACATCCTAAACCTTGGCCTGAAGTATCACAATACACTGAGAATCCTCCGGTCCTATCTGGAAGTGTGAGAATGGGTGCCATCATCAAGCCTCGCTTTAACTTCTCAAAAGAATCCTGACATTCTGTTGTCCAAGCAAACTGCACATCCTTGCGGGTCAACTGCGTCAGTGGTGCTGAAATCCGAGCAAAGTTTGAAATAAATCGTCGGTAGTAGCCGGCCAATCCAAGAAAACTGCGAATTTCTGCAACTGTGCTGGGTACTGGCCATGTTTTGATAGCCACGATCTTCTGGGGATCCACTTCTACTCTTTCTCTGGTGATGATATGACCCAAGTACGAAATACGATCGAGCCAGAACTCGCATTTACTGAACTTGGCATACAACTGGTATTCTCGGAGAATCTGGAGGACAACTCTGAGATGCCGCTCATGCTCCGCTTCACTCTTGCTGTAGACCAGGATGTCGTCTATGAACACAATTACAAACTGATCCAAATAAGGCATGAAGATGCGATTCATAAGGTCCATGAATATATTTGGCGCATTGGTTGCTCAAAATGGCATCACAAGAAACTCCCAATGCCCATATCTAGATCTGAATACCGTCTTCGGGATGTCCTGCTCTCTGACTCTAATCTGGTGGTACCCTGACCGTAAATCTATCTTCGAGAATACTGCTGCTCCTCTGAGTTGATCAAACAAGTAATCTATCCTTGGGAGAGGATATCTGTTCTTGATTGTCACTGAGTTCAAGGTACGATAGTCAACACATAATCTGGACGAACTATCCTTCTTTTTCACAAGAAGCATCGGGGCTCCCCAAGGCGATCCACTAGCACGAATGAATCCCTTGGTCCTGAGTTCTTTAATCATTTTATATAATATCTCCAATTCTGACGGCGCCATCCTGTAGACTCTCTCTGACACAGGTGCGGTCCCAGGGATCAAGTCTATGGTGAACTCGATCTCTCGCTCTGGCGGCATTCCTGGAAGCTCTTCTGAGAAAACATCTGGAAACTCCTCGATGATCCGGGGTAACTGCACTGCTGCTACTGCCATCCGCAATATGGAAGAAGAAGGTTCAACTTCGCCTCGGGAAAAGGAAAACTTCGGCTCGCCTGGGATGCTAAAAACAACCCTACCAATATGGCAATCTATCCTGGCATACTGGTCCCTCAACCAATCCATCCCTAAGACCACATCATAATCGGCCATCGGGAATTCTATCAACCTAGCGGAAAATTCTCAACCGCTAACTACGATCGAACACGAGAAAAACACTCTATCTACTCCCATAAGACCGTTACCAGTAAGTATATTGAGCCTTACTGATAATGACTCGGGCTCCAGTCCTATCCGTGTCGCGAATCGTGCAGACATAAATGAATGCGAGGCACCAGAATCAAATAATACTGAAGCTGGAAATGTGTTGACGAGAATAGTACCTGCCACTACCTCACCGGGTGCTATTCCTTCCTCTTTCATGGTCAAGGCCAGAACTTGACCATGCCCTCTGGGTGTGGGTCCCCTCTGCTGAAAATTCCTCTGCCTGCTCTGGATCAGGGCTTGGGCTTGGGCATACTGCTGCGGTCTCTGCTGCTAGAATGCCTGGGCCTGCATCGACAATGGCCTTGGAAACGGGTACTGCAGCTGCTGCTGCTGCTGGACTGGTGCTGGTCCTTTAACTGAAGGACTAGAGAGGCCGATGAACTCACCCTATTCGGGCAGTTCCCAATCCTGTGGTTCGGGGCACCACAAACCAAGCACAAACCCTGTGCTATGTGATACTCTAATACCACATGCCATGGCTTTCCGCAGTGTGAACATCCCACTGCGGAAGACTGCTTCTGCTTCTGCTGCTGAAGGTGCGTCTGGGTGGAATGCTGAACCGATGTCACTGAGGCCACCCACCTCGGAGCCCCAATGGTCAAAGTCCTGGCTGCCGGGGCTGGAGCTGACGACTGGTTCATCTGGCTATGGAATCGCTTCCGACCTCCGGTCCTATCCACGATCCTCTGGGAGGTATATTCATGCCTCCGGGCTGCCCTCAGTACTGCATCAAAGGTCTGATGCTCAAACTGCTCCACCGCCAACAAAATCTCTAGGTGGATCCCCTGCTGGAACCGTTGGGCTCTATCGAACTCGGTCGCCACCAAGGTGGGAGCAAATCGACTAAGCCTGGAGAACTCGGCCGCATATCCATCGACCGTCCTGTCCATCTGATTCAGATTGGTGAACCTCGTCTGTAGATCATACCGAATACTGCCCAGGCAATAGGGGCCACTAATCCAACGGCCTGTGCCGTCCACCAGCTGCGGGCAAGATCCAATAGCTATAGGCGCACCACGGCCACCTTCTCGTTCTCTGGAGTCCTGGCTGCTTCTGGAATCACCTCTGTGTCCTGAAGCCATGCATCTGCAGCGATCGCATCTTCACTGCCGTCGAAGAAGGGAGGGTTCAAGCGCTTGAAGCTGTTGGCCGCGCTATTACCCTGATGACCTCCTCTGGTCAAAGCGTCTGTCACCGTCTGGTGCAAGGCATCTCCTCGACGATCCTGGGAGGCTAATAGTGACCTGATAAGACCCACCAAAGTGCCATCATCAGGCTCTGCAGGCTGGACGGGCTGAACTGGTGGCTCTCCTCCAGTAGGCAAGACTCTGGAGGCTACTCCTGAATGTTGGGCTTGATCTCCGGGTTGCTGCTGGTCCACGAGAGGTGCTCCGCCTTGCTGATCGGCAGGTCCAGGAACAATGCCGCTGAAGAAGATGACATAGGAAATAATAAAGGACCTGGATAGATCAACGATACAAGCATGTGATCAGGTCAAGATTACAGGGATTAAGAAGATACAAGCAGAGATCAAGGGCGAGTGCTGATTGAGACTTCTATTCGGTAAATCCTCACATATCTTGATTTACAAGACCTGCATGGGCCACCACTTAAACCATGTAACGCCCTAGAACCAGAATACTGGAGAGCGGGGGCGTACATAGCCAGCTACGTATATTAAAGTGCAACCCACCTCGCTATACGGTCACGGCTGTCTAGATACATGAGGGTTTAACTACAAGCCATCAGTCTCCTATGGTCATAAATAAGCCTATTGTCTCAATCTCAAGCAAGGAATAACAGTTAAAGATATCAGACCACCAAATATACAATAGTAAGGCATCCTATACATTACATATTTGGATGATCATGAAGCTAGTCGTACAAAATGTCAAGACTAGCAAGAGTTCTGGTCATACATGATCAACCCTAGGATTTGTCAATCATGTTACAGCCCATAGGCAGACAGTAAATAAAGGTACAATACGAGCTAACACGTGCTCGCCGACTAAACGCTTCAAAAGAATAATTTTACAATAAAGTGGAAGGACAAAAGAAACCCACTCGTTGCCAGGGTTACGCCTGGTGGTCACCATCTGGCTAGAAGGTAGGTAGATCCTCGGGTGCTGCTCCGATATCTGGCCACACAAAACCAGCTGGGTCAGACCCCAGAAAGAGCAAGTACCACAAATGAGGCTTCACTTAGGAACTAAAACCAGCATACCACAAATGAATAATAATAGATGATTATAAACGAAACAGATAATAATAAGGATAACAACAATAAATTGAATACGAGAAAACCATTCAAGTAGCCAGGTCACAACCCTTAAACCAAACAAGGACCGGGGTTGTAATCCTTCACCTGAATAGAAATTCGTCTCAACTACTTGTTGGTAAGCAAGATCATAGGGTAAAATAAGTCAATAAGCGAAGAGAGGATACAGAACTGCTCCGGGGGCCAGGTTACAACCCTTAAACCAAACAAGGACCGGGGTTGTAACCCTTCGCCTGAACAGGACTGGACCCCCAATCGTTATTGTTAAGGCCGGTATAAATAATCGTGCTATTGAAGTAAAATAAAACATGATGAGCATGACATAGGGAGCAATAAGACAATAAATGAAGAGAGGACACAGAACTGCTCCGGGAGCCAGGTTACAACCCTTAAACTAAACAAGGACCGGGGTTGTAACCCTTCGCCTGGACAAAACTGGACCCCCGATCGTTATTGTTAAGGCAAGCATAAATAATCATGTTTTGTCATAATATTGCACAGGATCAGGACAAGTCGAAGCTGGGATAGACTTCATTCAATCAATCACGGCCAAGCAAAGAGTACGGCTTGATACTTTAACTAACTAGGGTTATCACAGGCCTAGTTACTAGCAAATGCAATGAGATTATCCCAACAGCCACAAGCCCTGCAGACCATCCAGGTTATCCAGGTCGAATGTCCGTTTATGAAGGGTGCAACACGTGACTGTGTGCTAGAAATGTGTCCTACCCGTCGGTAGGATACAAGTCCACTTGGTGCGCCCAGATAACGGGATTGCCTATAGCTGGGAATCTCTTCATGTCTATTAAATTATTCTAGTTTATTAGCCTTAGTCAATTACTGTAGGTATCCCTGACCGTGGTACCCAGGGATCCCCATCCTAGACATGATGCAAGACAGTACTGGTTTATTTGTACAAACACAATCATCCACAGTGTCCAGGTAATCCATTATAGTCATGTCTTGCAAGCCGTCGTAACAGCTTTTAATGTTCACCATAGTGTGTACTTGTCATATCTTGTCATGTCATGTCATATCAAGTACTTGCCGTGCCATTCCATGCCATTATTAGCCCGGTCATATTATTCTATCCGTGATTTGTCAATTTATGAATAGTGCAAGGCATAAAGTCAATCGAGTACGCAAGAGGCTCGAGGCTCTACGCGAGTGCGCCTTTACGCTAGGCCAAGGGCCTTAAGCGTAAAGCGGCCCTATATGAGCACGAGCAAGGTACATGTGGGTGGTCTTTTACGCTAGCCGGGTTGTACGCAAGCGAGATTATAGGCGCGTAAGATTTTACGCATGCGAACTCCCGAGCGAAACTCTACGCTAGTGAAGCACTCGAGCCAGACTTTTACGCACGTGAGAGTCTGCTCGGGCCAGGGATTTAAGCGAGCACGATTTACGCGAACAGAATTTTACGCAAACGGGAGAATCCCGAGCGTAAAATTAATAGGGACTCAGCGTAAAAATGAAGTACGTTGGCACGCGATTGCATGTGCGTAAAAGGTTGAATAATACGCTGTCACGTAAAACGTGGGCGTAAAACTAAGCACTACGCTAATACGTAAAACGTGTGCATAAAAGCTTCCTCTCCTCCCCATGGCCAAGACAAACGTGCGTAAAAGCTTAAGAACTCGAGGAACTCCATCTCGGCCAGGACTTGGTGGAATCCGGCTATCCCAAAACTAATCTTGCATACAATCAGAATGCCTACTACAAGAAACTCTTAGTTTTTGAAAACAAGCCATTTTAGTAGATCCAAACCAAGGAGATCAAACGCTAGAAACTTAGATCTACATGAAAATAGCCATGGAATTTGAAAATGCTAAATACTAAAGTGGCTTAGAATCTTGTGAAGAAGAAAATGGAACAATAAAACTTGAGTTCCTTCATGAAGCAAGTTGCACTTGCCTAAACCTCTCTCTGGTAGGTGAGGAGAGTAATGGTAAGAAAGAAGGAGAGTGAATAAGGAGAGAGAAAGAGTGTTGGGTTAATAAATGGGGATGGTGGTGGTAGGTAAGGGTTCTCCCCTTGGTTCATGATGAACCAACAAGCAACCCAAGCCGAACCAAGCCAACCCAAACAAGCCGAACCAAGCCAGGAGACATACAATATGAGTCAGATACGTACACGTATCCCAAAATACGTAATACGAACTATGGTCATCACAACTTTCTTCCTTTCGCCTCCAACTCAACTAAGGTGAGTGGTTGGCCCTCCTTCCCTTTGAACCTCTTATTTCTAAATCAATCGAAGACGCAATATAATTGCAATGTTAGTAGATGCAGTCGATACTTAGATATGCTTACATTTATAGTGTTCAAATCAATGAATTGTTGCACGATTTCTCACGAACACTTGCTATAGAACTGTTATAACATAAATATGATGCATATTTACTTACGTCATACTTGTTATAGAACTGTGTAAGTAAAGATTGACTCGATTAACGAATGATGCAACAATAAGGCGAAGCACCCTTGAAAATAAGTAATTTCTAAAGAACTCGTAGACCATGTCAAAGAACAAAGTAAAATAATATGGTGATTGGAAAACTTGTGCACAAGGAGTTAGTTCTTCGAACGGTTGCCTAGGCCAAGGAACCGATTCGACCGAGGAGGAATGAGTGTAGCAGTGCTAGCTTAATTGGCACGGTTGACTCGGGAACTTTCAAATAGGGCTCGCTACCCGCTTGAAATGATCGCCGTCTAAATCCAGCTATAGTCCAAAATGGCTTGACATTGCCAGAGACCTTCACATCCATACACTACTTTTATTATTTATGTTCGTTGACACATGATGAATATGGTTTGTTTGTTTAGGTATAGAGACTATGCCATGAATAGTTGTCAAATATACTGTAGTTTACATATGCTTGCCTTACAAAATGTTCACATGTAATACATTAGGAATGTTAGAAAGATCACCAAGTATATAACATGTTTTACAGATTTTCTTAAACAAATAAGAGCTTGGATTTAATTAGCCACCTACCAGTACACGGCAATGTACTGATCCTCGCTCTCTACATGTGCTGGAAACCAAAACGAGCGTGCTAACTAGGTAAAGGCGACGTTCGTGCCCCTTCTGAAGACTTGCCCATGTGCCAAGGCTTGAATCAATCCTTTTGAAGACTCTGCAACCAGTCCAAGAAGATGGCTCAACTCTCCCCCATCAAAGGTGTTTTGAAAGTTTGGGTTTTGTAAGGGGAATGTAAACATATAGAACGACCATCTCATCTGAGTCTATTGTAAGACCGTATAGCACTTTTGTGATCGAGTCATGTAAATGTTTCTGATTATCAATAAAGCTCATGTTTCCTTTTATGTAATTTTTGAATTTCTCTGTGTACTCTATTAATTGTTTGTTGTGTTTCAGATAACCTTATGACTAGGCTTGTGCAAATGCAACTTAGATTCGCACGACATCATGGCGGAGGACGACTATCGATTCTACGGAATCGGGATGTGACAGCCTATCCTCGAACTACCCAACTTATCCCCACCGTGGACATACAATATATATATATATATATATATATATATATATATATATATATATATATATATATATATATATATATATATATATATATATATATATATATATATATTGAAAAAACCGTTACCTTTATTGAAAAAAGAGGGTAATGAATACATCCGACCTCATGGTAACAAAAATAAAGAAAGGAAATACAAGTAAAACACTACTCTAAAGCCCAATGCGGAATAGTCGGAAGATGATGACATCCCGATAGCGACTTCCGAAACTGTCGCTTCACCTTTCGAACCAAGAAATCAGAGCCAGCACTACGCCCCTCGTAGCGATGCATGTTCCGGTTCTTCCAAAGCACCCAAATGATCGCACCGGCCAATGATCTTCGATGGTGACTACCCTGACCCCGCCACCACCTTTGGAGAAAGACTAGAAAATCACTATGCATCCGTGCCTTGAAGAAACCCCGGAAGACAGACCAAACCATCATAGCAAGATCCCCGTGGAAGAAAATATGCTGAAGGGTCTCCCCATGCCCAGCTTGACAGCAATGACACCTGGAAGCCAGATGGAAGCCAATCTTTTGAATATTGTCATCAGTGGGTAGCCGGTTGTGACAGACCCGCCACATCAGAATGCTCCACTTCACCGGAATACACTTGCCCCATATATTAGAAAATAAAGATGATGTAGGGTGGGAGATCCGGCAACACCTCCATGCCGCAGCCAGCGAGAAAGAGCCTTTCTGCTCACCCCAGACCAATGAATCAGGAGCCGAAGTACAAGTCAGATTTGCCACTCTGAGCTGCCTCGCTGCCTCTACCCCAAACTGCTCCAAAAATATAGACAAATCCCATCCAGTGGCTGTCCAAAACGATCGGATAACCGGACCACCATTGTCAGACTTCCTCGCCCTAGAATCTCGGATCTTCCTTCCCCTATCCGATAGAGCCCTCACAGTCACCGGACGATAGAGAAGAAATACCCTCCTCCCGGCCAATCTGGCCGACCTCCGACGCTCCCCGGTGCCACCATCCAGCGGAACCCGCCCCAAGGGGAGCCCCAGACGCTGCGAAGCCGTCGAATCAGCACTCCCCCCAACTCGGTCCCCCATGCTGGCCGAAAAGTGACCCGCCTGGCCGTAGGCAGCAGGCTCCATCGCCTATGTTCATCTCCGCACCCGAGTCCGTCTCCCCGTTCCGCGCCTGGTCCCAGTAGCCACTCCCTCATCCGACGGAATAGCAATGCTAACCAACCGAGGACCCTCCGGAATCCATGCTTCGCACCTCGCTGAGCCCTCACCACGCCCAAGTCTGAAAGAGATATACGGTTCCGCCAATTTCCTCCTCCGCAAAATCCGTCGCCAAATATGGGAGCACTTGGAAGTCATAAACGCATCACATGGATGACGCTTACGAAAATATTTCGATTTAAGGAGCTCCACCCAAAGGCCCTTCCCATGCCGCAACTTCCACCATAACTTCATAGAAAAGGCATCCATAATATCATTCAGGCACTTGATCCCGAGGCCTCCTTCAGACTTAGTCTGAGTAACTCCTCTTAGCAACCCCATCCTTGCTACCCCAGAAGAAAGCCGCAAACATCCTCTCTATCGTCCTGAGAACGGCCCGGGGTGGACAGCATGCTGCCAATGTATACATAGGGATAGATGAAAGAACATTCTTAATAAGGACCAACTTACCCCAGGAGAAAGTATCTTGTTCTGCCAACCCGTCAGCTTCGACCGGATTTTATCTAGCAAATAGCTAAACATCCCCGTATTTCGTCTCCCGCACGTTAACGGGCAACCCAAATAAGAAAACGACAAAGTACCGGTAAAAAATCCAAAAAAAGTAGAAATAGTCCGAGCACGATCCACAGCCAATGGTGTCGCGGTATAAAAGACAGATTTGGAATAATTAATCTTCTGTCCAGATACAACCTCATAACGATGCAATACCTGCTGGAGAGCGCGCAATCCAGCAATATCCCCCGAAGTAAATATAAGAACATCATCCGCATATGCCAAGTGCGAGATACGCGTTCCCCCAATTGGAGTGTGAAATGAAGATCTCCTATTTGAGTCTTGAAGAAGCTTGAGGTTCCGAGAAAGCACCTCCGCAGCAATAATGAAGAGAGCCGGGGAGAGAGGGTCCCCCTGACGGATCCCTCTAGACGCCGGGAAAAAAATCAGTAGGAGCGCCATTGAGAAGAAACGCATACCGGGTGTCCGCCAGGAGACGATAAATAAGATCACAGAAAACCTCATTAAAGCCAAATCTCCGTAGAACCCGCAGGAGGAAATGCCAATTGACTCTGTCATAGGCCTTCTGCATGTCCAGCTTTATTGCAACATTTCTACCATGATTGGATTCCCTCATAGAGGCCACCATGTCCTGAGCAATGATGATATTGTCAACTATCTCTCTCCCCTTAACAAAAGCACTTTGTTCCGGAGAAATAATTTTGGGAAGAAATTCTCGCAACCTGCAAGCAATAATCTTAGAAATTATCTTGTTACAGAAATTGCAAAGACTAATAGGACGAAAATCAGAAAGATTCCTTGGGTGCTCAACTTTTGGGATAAGAAATAAGAAGGTATCCGAAATGGAGAACAGAAGGCATGCACCCAAGAAAAATGAACCAATGGCTTCCTCCACGTCAGCAGCGATAATATCCCAACAATATGAGAAGAATCTCCCAGAAAATCCATCCGGTCCGACGCCACTAGCCGGGTCCATCCTCCGAACAATCTCCAACAACTCCGCTCTATCCGGACAATGAACAAGGTCAGAATTGTCCTCCATAGAGATGATGCTTGGGATGACATCGAGGAAGGCGTCCTCATCTGAAATAGGCTCAGCCCTGAACATCTTAGAGAAGAATAAAGAAGCCTCCGTCGCTACCTCCACAATAGGCTTATCCCCTTCCAGGTCCCATCTCAATTTTGCTTTTTGTTTCCAGAAAGACTCCTCAACTTTGACCTTTTGCTTCAATCTGGCTACGGCCTCCATCCAGGAAGCCCTCCCCCTCTCCGAAGGATGAAGCTCATAATCCTGCTCTGCCGCCAAGGCAGCGTCCTCGGCCTGACGGACCTCCTGAAAAACGTCTCCGAAAGTAGCTCTGCTCCATCCAGCCAGAACATGCCCCGTCGTCCGCAACCGTATGCCCAACCGCTCAAGCGCATCATAATGCCAGCATGAATTCCACGCCCGAGCAACAACCGTAAGAAAATCCGGATAAGACGTCCAAAAGTCGAGAAAACGGAAGCCTCGATGCTGAGGGAAGGAAGCTGGCTGGCAGGATATCAATAGAGAAGAATGATCAGATTCTGCCCGATTAAGATGCTCGTAAGAGACTTGGACTCCATCCAGCCAACTACCCGTCGCGAGTACCCTATCAAGGCGGGATCCCTGCCGATCAACCCCCGACTGCCCATTCACCCAAGTATAGACGCTACCTCTGAAACCAACATCGGAGAGCCCGGCAGCCAACTGAAAGTCGAGGAAGTCCGCAATGGCCCTCGTGTCAGGAGGTCGACCTCCAAATTTCTCATCCGGAGAAGCAATAATATTGAAGTCCCCGCCCACCACCCAGGGCAAGCCAATGTCCCTGGCTTGGACGTCCATAAGGTGCCTCCACATACTCCTCCTCCCCTGTCGTGTCCCTGCACCATGAACAATCGACAACCGCACCGGATCCGAAAAAACAGCTCAGAGAAAGCTGCACCGTGATAGCCTGATCACAAGAATCAATACAATTGATCCCAAGACCCGACTTGCAGAGAAACCAAATATTGCCCTTATCATTACAAAAGCTAGCATCAAAACCCAACCTCAGTTGATAAGAAAGAAGATTAGAGGATATCACCTTGGGTTCAATAATAGCAAGAACCTGAATAGAGTTGGTCCGACACAAGGACCTGAGACGGCATAAAGTAGATCTGTTCGTCGTCCCCCGAACATTCCAAATAAGAAATTTAACCATGGACCCTCTGGGGGTCCCGCCTAACCCGGGAAGCATGTGATCGAAGAAGTCGATCCGACTGAGGTGACATCGACTTCCTCCGCCTACCAGCCGCCTTCTTGAATGGTACCATCTACCAGCCATCTTCACGTCCCTCGAAAAATGAAGTGGAAGGTCTAGCCTCAGGCAAAGAAACCATATCATCTCCCGGAGATGGGTCATTACCCCAGTTGGATAAAGAACCGTGGTCGGGCTCCTCCCATACCACCAAGCTGCGATCTTCAGTGTCAGAATCAACCGCTATAACTTCTTGTCCCAGCTGGCTATGAATAATGATAGAAAGATCCGATAAAACAATAGGACCAATACCCCGCTCAGGCCCCATCTGACCATCCAAACTATAGCCCGGAGCGCTACGTCCCTCCTGCATGGGCCGTCCGTCATCCGACCATAAAGCCAGCTGGCCCGAAGATGACTCCCCCACGTGCCAGGATGGCGGAACGGAACTCGCACGATTACCATCACTCCCACGCAATCCGGGCTGCGTGGTCCCCATGCTATTATCACGCCCCTCGACGTGCCTCCACACCTGCCGTGTCCCTTTCCCTTTCTCACGCCTTGATCGTCTCCGCCGACGACCCCTGCTAATCCCACGGCCACCCACCGGGCCGTCCTCCTCACACACTACGCCTGGAGAGGAACCGTCGGGGATGGGCGGTCTGTCAGCTACTCCCACGAAAGAAGTCTCCACCTGGGGTCGACCACAAGCACTCTCAACGTGACCATGATGGCCACAAGAAACACAGTAGAGAGGGGTCCGCTCATAGACAACCGACTGCGAACGAACACCATCAGGAAGTTGGAAGAAAACCTCATGTTGAAGTGGTTTGCTAACGTCCACTTCAACCAAGACCCTGGCTACCCCCGACCTAGAAAAGGAAGCCGTAGCCCGGTCCGTAAAGAGCGGAGTGCCGAGACCAGATGCGATGGAAAGAACCGCATTGGTATCAAACATGCAGTGGGAAAGCCCGGGGAAGGCAACCCAGATGGAAACCCGAGGATCCTCTCTCAATGGCGAAAAGTCCACCGACGACCTGAATATCACCATCGGAACCCGACCAACGAACCAACAGTCCTTAGACCGAAGCCAGAGAAAGTCACTCTCGACATGAGGCCGTATAAGAACGTGTCGATCATCGATGACCTTCACTTCAATCAACCCCCTGAAACCCCGGGAATAAAAAACCTTCCTAATAGCCTCAACCGGGAGTCTCCGCCGAGCAAACTTGCCAATAAGGTCCAGCCCACACGGCGCCATGAGGGCCTCCATATCCGACTAAGAGAAGACAACCACCTTCCGGCCATTGGAAACAATGGCTGGTCAGAAATCCACCCTCGACAAACCACCCGTCGACGCCGACGCGGGTCCGCCCACCACCGTAGCGAAGGTCCGCGCCGGGCCA